>JAVTVY010003875.1:0-42002 GCA_036873755.1 Hanleya hanleyi | reverse complement strand
GTTGAAATTGACTAAGTGTGAATTTTACGGGATATCAGAGGCATAATTTTCAACCTCGAGAGCACTTTGCACCTTCCAACCGTTGAATCTAAAATGTCAACTTTTTGGTCAGTCCTATCACACTATCGAACCACCAGTAAAAAAACATAAAATGGTTCTGTTGCGTCTTTTGTTGATTTATATCCCGTTTTGAGATTTCTGGGGACTTTTGTTAGGAAATTCAGCATGTTTTGGATAATTCGACAAATCACCATGTTGTAGCCGCATAAGAGCAGAAAAATGAACGTCCTCTACTCCCTTAAGTGAATGCGAATTATGTGCAAATCTACAACAATTCACCCAGAATGTCCAGATTCCTCCGCCTTGTTGCGCCATATTTTGCTGGATGTAGCAGACAACCCCATTTCTGATCCAGGAAAGAATTGATTTAAATTCGACTATAGGCCTATACTTCCTAGTGTATGTTATAATTGAGAAATCGAATTTTGTGATAAGATATTTGTATGTGAAATATCGGAATGATTGGCAACGTCCATGTTCATTCATCGGTGTTTGTACGCACAGACAGAGTCGTACTCTGCCTATACTGGAGGAGATTAGGGCACATCCTACTGGAATGTACCCGGGTTGACCGCATCTGTCTAACCTGTGGTTCAATTTTTATCTTAAGCGTCTATGGATGTTTGTATATAATGTCTTGTGGGTGAGGTCTTTCTATTATGGATGCTGATTTTTTTTATTAACGACGGATGTCTGTAGCGTACTGAATGTCAGAGCCCCCACGTTGGTGAGCAGCATGAGTTTTGTACCATGTCTGTTGACACCAGGAGAAGATTAATTTCCTCTAACTGATGACTGTACATGGATAGTCACACATGTCCAGCTAATCATATCGTAGTTAGTTATATCGTCGCTATATGGTCGAAATAGCGCTGAACGCGACGTTAAACCCTAACTCACTCACTCACTGAATGTTAGATCTAACGCTTTTATTCACTGCATGGTTTCGTTTCACCATACTACCGCAAGGCATCCGGTGGGCTTTTATTGAGAAAGGAAGGGCTACACGATGCTTCTTCATTTGGGGATAATGTGTCACTTCCACGATGACAAAATGATTAAAAAATTTAAAGTCCATAATGTTATAGGAACACCTGCCGAATGATAGAAAAGAGGAAAATGGACGTGGAACTTCATCGATACCTAGGCAAGAGGCCATTGATGGATTTTATTTTTAAAAAATCTTGTAATGTATGCCAATGAAGCAATCGGATTTGTCCATTTTAGATCTGCATAGTTTGGCTAGTTTTTCTCCTATTGGCTCTAACTTTGTACTTATGGTGCATTGTACTAATGACCTTGTCAGTGGCGGCACATGTAGTTTTTAAATATTTCCTTTGTAGAATTTTATTATATGATTACGTCAGTCAATCACTGAATGTTTTTTGACTGTTTTACAGGGAATCTAATTTCTGTTCCTGATTTTTCTTTGTAGAAGTTGAGGACGACTGGAAACATTTTCATACTGAATTTGGCAATTGCTGATTTCTTTGTGACATGTTTGGTAGACCCGTTAACAATCGTTGGTAAGAGTGTCGCATTGCGGTTTCTTCAACATGAACATTTTTTTATTATTATCTCGACGACACAGTTAATAATAATGAGAGAATTAATATATTTGCAGTGTCGAAAAAAAAGTTTGGTGTTAAATTGTGATTTACGAAATGCGTTGTGGACGTTCATAGGAGATATAATTTTTCTTTGGTTATGGCGTTCATTGTAACCATTTGACCTTAAGTCAACCTTGATCTAAATATATAAAATCAGCTCTCCAATTTCTGTTCACTTTTCGCTTCGGCCCATGATATGGCGTTATTTTATCAAAGGAAATCAGTGGTAATATCATCGTGATTTCAGATGCAGTTGTCGGAGAGGACTTTTACGATGATAAAAGAGGATTATGCCAGTTTCTGGCCTCAGTGGTTGTGGTGGCTGGAGTGTGCTCTCTACTGAGTCTTATAATGATTAGCTTCAATCGTTACATCCACATATGCTGCTTTGGCATCTACGACAGATTGTTCACACGCTGGTCCAGTCCTGTAATGGCCATCGGACTATGGGTTGCTAGTTTTCTGGTCGATCTTCGCTATATCGCTGGATGGGGAGGCAAGGGACACCGTTACGACCGCAAATTGGAGACATGTTTCTACGACCGCGGATCCAATTCGTACACTCTGCTCGGCCTTTGCATTGTCTCCGTTGGCCTCATCGCCTTCTTTTATATCCGAATATTTCTCTTTGTGCGTCGGAGTAAGAAATCCATCGAGAATCAAGGTGGGGCGGTGTGGCGAGGAAAGGGAGAGTCCCGTGATTCCTTACAGTTGGCCAAGATGCTTCTGGTTGTATTCGTGACATTTTTCATCTGTTGGTTTCCGTACACCATCGTGGCGGTTGTTGACAGAGATGAGGTATTCCCTCAAGAAGTCTACATACTGTCAATCTTGTTGACTTATGCAAGCTCGAGTATCAATTGGCTCATCTACAGCCTGATGAACCGTCAGTTTCGTTCAGCTTACAAGCAAATCCTGAGGCTGCATTCGTTCAAATTCCTAACGTCACGAGCTTACGACTCGGGGAGTGGCACCAATGGGTCGGCGGTAAATGGATATAGTGGCGAAGACACTTCTTAGACCAACACGGCCACATTAACTCAGATCCAATATAAAAACTACCGCTTCTCGGTCTGTGGGAAGTTGATGCTGGGTCGACATCGGGCCTTACAGACTAGTCTTCTGTGTTAATTGCCGTCATTTACATCTGACGACGATACAGCTCACCAATCTCCAATGTACGAGTTGTCACAGCGAAACAGCTCACCAATTACCAATATACGAGTTGTCAGAGCATTTCCACCATAGCTCTCTAGATTTGTATCTAATACCGCTTATGCCGGTGCTAGGGGCCGTGTGGTCATATCATCCATGTTGCCACATGAACAGGCACAATAAAAGCGTACCCGAGATACAACACATATCACGAATCGTTAGATTCTTGGTATGTGCTTTAGAATAGGTTTACCAGAATACTATTCTGTGAAGTCATATGACGCAGTCCGTATGTCGGCACCTCTTCCCACTTCCCTTATATGTCTTGTAATCTCTAATATCCTCCCCATATCTCAGAGACAGATGCGTGAAAGCTCCTGAAACCTAAAGAGCTTGAATTGGAAACAACATGAGAATCTCAGTTGATACCTGCTTACATGGCTTGCGATGTCACCTTTATTGCAATTTATCTATCTGGTGAAAGAGAAAACAAATGTCAGATCAGATTGGAGCGAAAACTGTTCAATGCTTGATTTGAAAATTAATTTCTTTTCTTATAGTTATCTAGATTTAGGTATACTGTTACACGGTTTGATGGATTTTATGGATCACCAAATTGAAGGTTTTTGACTTATGGAGAAAGACCGGAGTTTGTGATGTTATTTGGCCCATTGGAAACAATTTTCGTATATCATCACCGGTCACTTTACATTTTCTCGATGCCCCCAACAGGTTTTTTTTTGCAATATCTAAAGTACATTTTTACGTGTGTCGACTGGCAAAGGAAATTTGAACCATGTCCGCGAGACGATGTAGTCCTGTGACCTCAAGTGATATATTCTGAAAACAGCTCGTTTCACGGCATAATACCGTACGCAAAATATTTGCCTAAAACTAAAATAATTAAAAAATACGAATCAAATCCGCCCACCTGCCACCTTTTCTGGTGAGCATGTGATGATGACCGAACAAATCTTTTTAATGAGCCTTAAGCATTTTCTTGTATTTGTTAAACGCCTCTATGCGAGTAGCACAAGTTCTAAGGTTTAAATTAACAAAGTTCGTTTGTGCATATTATTATCTTCTCCAGGTTAGGGCAATCCGGCCCTCAAAAATTGAGGTAAAAAAGTCGTTTTTGCTCAATAAATCAGTTTATATAACGAATTCAGCAAAATCCACTTTAGGCGTACACAGACATATAAATCCGCATCAAATGATAATACAAAAATAAATTGCCATCAATCTGATTTGCATAATAATAAGCAAAACATCTGTCGCGCTGTTTAAACAAAATTGTCTGATTTTTCAAATGGCAAATTGATTTTAGGGCATGAAACAATAGATAAATTAATGCGCCTGAAGTTTTGAAGTATTGGTCAAGAAGGAATCAAAAGTTATTGAGGAAACACGACCTTTTTTATCTCCATTTTAGAGAGCGGGATCGCCCGAACCATCCTCTTGTGTTGCTGCAAGCATTGATATCCCAATATCATTTGCGTACACTTCACCATCCATAAGATGGCTTGCGAATCGTGTGTCTCCATTTTTGCGGAGCGATATCCAGTACTTTACCGGATTCTCTTCGGTCTTCATCCGGCGAAGAACAGACCCGAGAAATCTGATAAATAACAGGTTTTCATTCCACTTCTGAAACAGATATTGCCTGGGCTTACAAAATATATAGGTATGTATAACTTTCGTATCATCCAAGAGGTTTGGTGTATCTGAAATTTTGAACAAGTAGTTCATCACATGACTCGAAAATGGCGAGTTACGTTGGGGTTACGTCGGTAGACTTTAGCTGATTGGCTGACGAAGTCACGTGGTATTGATTGATGGAAATTCTCTCCTCCAGTTGCCGAAAGTAGGCTGAACATGGATACACACGATCCCAGGGTCAGTCTTACCGCGTATAGATGACCGAGATGGATACAGGTTGATCTCAATATACGGATACACATAGCTAGTTAGTAGCTTTGCGTAGAAAACTTGCGTAGGGACAACGAGATATCCTTGAATAAGATTAACTAAAGGGGTCATAATTTTACATGTTTCTACCTGTACATTATTATAAGTACAGAGAACAAATCTTGCTCAAATAATATATTGCTCAAATCAGGGGCGTCGTTAGGGGGGGGGGGGGTCGTCCGGTGCGAACGACCCCCCTTGGACGCGCCAAAAAAAAAAAGAAGAAAAAGCAAAAAAACAGAAAACAAAAACAGAAACAAAACAACAAAAAAGCAAAAGGGAAAAGAAAGAAATAAAAAATGTCCGTCTCCAGGCTCGTATGCTCCGTTCCAGTAGTGACACGTTAGTTCGCTCAACAATGGGTTTACCACGACTTATGGTAATAAAGTGGATTATATGAAAGAGCTGTAGCTCTGTTCATGAGACTCCACCCTTGACGGATACTGCAGGGGAACCCTCGACGGATAAAGCAGGCGAATTTACTATTCAATTAATCATTAACACTAACTCGTGTGTTTTTTTTCTTCTGCTCGATGCGTGTGGATTTGATAATGAAGCATCGGCAGCCTCGGTCTACCGTTGGCGAAGTGCAAAACGGGCAATAAACTGAAATTTCGCTGTATATGTATAAGCTTTGCTGAAGGCTATACTACATTCGTGATACTTCATTTCCGGAAAATATATCAGTTTAATTTTTTTTCTAGTCAGTATTTCACCATGGCCACGAGATATAGTCCATGATACACAGTTTGATATTCTACACAATATTATTGTGATATTTTCAGCAAAAGTTTAATGTTCACAGTCATGAAATGACATATTGACATATGAATCGGAAAGTGATCTGATGATGTTTAGTTTCAATCATGTTAACATGGTTGCAGTAGCGTCGGAAGCGAAGGGGCCAACCCCCAGCTTTCTGTAAATGAATCGCTATCATATTGGTTCTAATGTTCCATGATGTAAAGGTCATCGGTTTTTTATGTGTTCTTTTTATGTGATAAATATAACTAAACAGTCAAATGGACCTAGGACCCCGAATTTTTTCAATATCGATGAGTGCTTATAAATGCGAAACATACGTGAAAATAGAACCATAAATCTGCGTACATTACGTTCGAATTTATTTCTGGGAAAACTCTTAGAACGCGTCTCTGGAGATCTGGAACTTCGAAGCTTCCGGGGCCTAAACGGCTCGTGGACCCTCGCCTGTTGGGCTGTGAGGATTTCCTTATTTTATCTTTGTGTGAATGAATCGTATCTGTAGGCATATTGGTTTCCCTCCCAAGAACTATGTCATCGTTTTGTATGTTTCAAATATAACTAGAACGTCAAATGGATGAAGGCATGAGGTGCGATGTTTTCAATATCGATGCATGCTTATAATTGCGAAAAAAAATCGTGAAAATAGAATCATAAATGTGCATGCAGTATGATCAGTTTTATTTCCGGAAAAACGTTCAGAACGCATCTCCGGCTATTTAGGACCCCGGAGCTTCCGGGGCCTAGGCGGCCCCTGGACCCCCGCCTGTTGGGCTGTGATAGTGGTCCCCCACTTTCAATTACGTTCCGACGCCACTGGGTTAGCCTACGAGGTATATATGCCCAAAGCGTTATTATTGTGTTTTCAAGATGACAAGAGAATAAAATATAATACTGATATTTGACAAATGACGTGTTAGTTTAATTGTTGGAAATCGCTCAGAATGCATCTCAGTCCATCTAAGGTCTCAGAGCTTTATAATATAACCCTAAATCTGCATACATTATGTTCAGATTTAATTCCGGGAAAAACGCTTAGAACGCATCTCCAGCGATCTAGGACCTCGGAGCTTCCGGGGCCTAGGCGGCCCCTGGACCCTCGCCTAAAGTGCTATGATAATCGGCCCCCCTTTGAAAAATCCTAGCGACGCCCATGCAAATTATTGCAAACCAAATTTCCATTGTGCCTTAAACAGACACTGCACACATAGTAGTTCTTACAGGTATACATATAGTGAACATACAGATAATGTGTTTGCTTGCATGTGTCACAAAATTCTTTGTCACGATGCCCAATAAGTGAAATATTTTCTTCAAATGTTGTTAGTCTGTTTCCTGGAATATATACGACAGTGTTGTTAACGTGATAAAAATAGTTATTTTGTTGTGTACGCAATAGTGCGCTTACCAGGAAGCGTCCACATGGGTCAAGCACTAATATCTCTCTCGTACCACGTGTTACGTTTGGGTCCTGTCCGTTACCACCAATCATTCCTTTGGCAATTTGCCAATTATCTTGATAGCATATAATAACATTGACTTGATAAAGGTCACTGTGTGACAGTTTAATCCTCGAAATTATACTCGAGGGAAGAAAGAGAAATTTAGAAGATTGTTATTTCACAAATATATACATAGTCGCACTAGAAAGCGTTGACTGTATATGCATTCGTTTAAAAAAATCATGTTTATATCTCCCGCTATGTGAAAACATATAATATGTGCCAATCTGGAAGCTAAAAAAAGGAGCTTACCGACTTGCATCCCCCTGTCCAGATTTCCATACACCCAACTTACCTTTGTCTTTTTATTTTCCTGTATAACTAGTATTGTTTGTAAGTTAGTTATATATTGTACATTGTTTTAGTACGACAGTCAGCAACCATTTGTATATGTATATTGAGACGAGAGGCATAATTTTGCCTAAGTCGTATAAAGAAGTCTTTTTATTGTGAAAACTACATACATGATCAGATATAATATACATATTATCAGAATTACAAAAATGTGAATATATTGGCCGTGACAGGTCTGAAGTCATCTCAAATTGAATGTATGTCTTTACTTTAAATGGACAAACGTTATTTTTCGAGTTCTTAATTTTCATCCATTTGATCAGTTTTGCCTAAATGTTTATTGCAATTTTAAGGGGTTTTTTTCAATTGAACATGATTGGATATAATGCGAGGCTCTCGCATTACACTTCAATATACAAACGTCATTAAATATTCAGCCGTCCTCCATTAAAGAATTTCTGCGTCCAGAATACAGAGACCTAATTCATATAACAGCATTAGCACCAAATTAAAAAAAACCCAACACAATCATATATAGTATACATAAACATATGCTAGTTTCCTGCAAGAGAGAAACGGTCAAGTTTTCCATGATGCCGTCAAGACGTGATGCTGTTCCAAATGTTCGCTAATCCATATGATTTTCATTGTAAAATCTAGAGAAGGATGTATCTCAGTCGCGCTCTGATTGTGATTGTTCACACCAACACCATGATAATCTTGAAGTAGGTGCGTTCATACGGTTCCAAGCCCACAGTTAAGCGGAATTCTACCACGCCCCATGTGTTTTACCAAATAACATTATTACCTGTAAAGAAGGAAGCCTATAGGTGGGATCTAATTCCAATAGATCCTACCTCACAACCAATCGGTGTGGATTATATGACGTCATAATTTTCTTCGCGTGTCCAGACGAACTCGCCCAGAAGGCTAATAGGATTGAAATGGATATCAACATTTATCGTCTGCTTGTATATTCTTGTACATCCTTTTGCCGTACATCATGGAGCCAATTAAAGTTGGAGAACAGTTTTTTTCGCGGAGATTTGTTCAAAGCTGTTGATGTCATTAAACCTTTTCGAACGTATGATAGGTACATAATCCAATCATTGGATATCGGGAGAATTTCACATGTATTCTAAAACCAAGGTTCACGCTTGCATCATTTTGATCGTTAATGGCGTTTTAGCACGCCCCTATAGCTGTCATACTGTGGACTCTCCAACCCGTGTCGATTTCAGGCACGCGACTTGCAGGTGTTGCTTGCTTCGATTAATTGGCGGGCCAAAGCATTTTTTGTCGGGTATAGGGGTGTTAATCCAGTTTTAAATACACGAGAACATCTTTCTTTTCAGGAAAAATCTCCACATTGTGCCGTTTTCAGTATGGTAGAATAGAAATAATTCCTTGTTACTGTGGTAAAACACTGTGCAATAAAATGAGTCTTCACGTTTGATCACTCAGGTCTACGGCCTTCGTGACAAAACTTAGACTCATCCTATTGCAACCCGATCTATTCTAGGTGTTTTACCACAGTAAACAAGGAATTATTTCTTAATTAGACACAAGTTACGAAACGTAACACTATAGATCTTGCACGCTAAAGTCCTATTTTGCTATCAGCATGCGATATGGATAGCCAAATTTGAGAAACTTTGAATGGAGGCGCTTGGTGGGAAAGCCCTGTTTTTTAAGTTTCTGCAATAATGTTTTGTGATGTTGATTAAAACGGTTATATTTTACACCGGATTTAGCAAATGCTACTATAGGTGTATACGCCATATGCAGTTCCCACTGGAATACTACTGTTCAGAAAGGGACAGTTTACGATGTCGAAATAGTAATCATCGAAGTTACCATAGATTATTTGAAAACCCGCTTATTTCTTTACCTAGTACAAAAGAACCATGCCAAATTACATGATAGATAATTTTCAAGAAATAAGCCGTTTCTTTGTTAAACTGGAGAATTAATGTAATGGAATTAGAAGAAACAAATTAGGGACTTTAAACAGATAGTGTGCATGTGTCACAAACGTGAATGTTCAACTTAAGGCTGTCTCCACTCAATTAGTCAACCTCTAAAAAGGGTTATCTCCCCTTCTGCCAGTCGATCGACCCTGCCCTCATTCACTTATGCAGGGCGGAAAAACGCCCTGACATTCTTGGCACAGTGGGTCTTCACCAAGCCAATGTAACCTTTCACGGAGATTAAAAGTTCGAGATTATCCGAACTGCTCTGTATCGCAACAACTTGACCACCGCTAATTGAATAACTGTAAATCCCTTTACAACAACAACAACAACAACAACAACACTACGTCAAAGCTAACGGTCGTTTGTTTGAAAACAAATCAGCAATGTTTTGGTTTTCGGAACCAATTAATGCTCACGCACATTTACATTTGCGAAATTAAATATCTCAGTATTTAGTATGCTGATAAGGAATGTTTGGCTGGTAAGATTCAGGTTTTGTGAAATGGTGTTTTGGTACAGGGCTATATGTAAAGTGAATGACGGCATGGTCGATTGACTGGCAGCAGGGGAGATAACCCTGTTTGGAGGTTGTCAATTTGTCAAACATATTTATCACACATAATAACATTTCGAAGGCTAAAATTTCAACCACTGTGCAAAACTTTTATTCGCCAACATGATCTCACCCGGAGAAAGAATTGATATATACTTAAGGAATGTTCAATAATAGTTTAGTCTTAAATTTGAATCCTCATGTGGGATGGAAGTTGAGGAGGGTACCCTCCAACGTAGAACGTGTTTCTCTGGAAAAACATTATCAATAAGGAAGTCGGACAAGGGAGATAACCAGAAAAAGACCATAGCAATACGATATTGAATGCCAATTACCACAACCATATAAATCTTTCCATGTCTTTCAGACAGAAAGTACTTTTTGCTATTATTGAAAGAAACAACGAAATAATTCTGTGTTGATATAGACCACTGTGTGACAGTTTAATCCCCGAAATAACACTCGAGTGACATACAAGAGAAGAATGATAATTTAGATTCTCATATAATACAGTGTCAAACTCAGGTGGCCAGTCACTTTGCTTGACATGTGTTGCAGACCAACGATGCGTTCCACCAACGTTCAACAACTTAATTTGTCATTAATATTTTTAATAAAATACTGATTAAAGAAGATTCAAATTATATGGGAATAAGAATCTCATATTAACTGGATCATAGGATGTAAATTCCCACTCTGGAGAATCTCTTCTCTCTACTCTCGAGTGGGAATTTTCATCCCATGATAAAGTTATATGGGGTCGTCTTATTCCCATATAATACAGTGTTGTGATGTCTATGATGCTTGATCGAATAGACTGATACGGATAGTCCGCTTATAGTAATGGTATGTACATTACAAGTGTAAAACTCAATCTCACAATTGTAATATATTCTAGGGTATGCAGTAACACTCGAGTTATTCTGTGTCTCGATGAGACTATAAATCTACAGTGATAGACCTACTCTTTATACTCAGAATGACTGTGTTACTTTGTCAGCGAATTTCCGTTTGTCAGCTTAACTGCATAATTAAGACCATGGAGCTCTGTTTCGGACAGGTCGCTGTATAGCTGAAATTCTCTCTCTCTCTCTCTCTCTCTCTCTCTCTTTCTCTCTCTCTCTCTCTCTGTTTCGGACAGCGTAACAGTAACTTCGGCGATGGACCATTCATTTTAGCTCAGCGTAACTGCGTAACTTCGTCAGACCCTTTCTCTTTTGCTCAGCATAACTGCGTAACTCCGGCTACAGCCCTCTCTTTTTCGGACAGCGTAACTGTGTAAGTCCAGCTATAAATCTCTCTTTCGTAACTGCATTAATTCGGCGATGGACCACTTATCTTTGCTCAGCGTAACTGCATAACTTCGGCGAATTTCCCTTTTTCTCAGCGTAACTGCGTAACTTAAACCCTTTCTCTTCTCAGCGTAACTGCGTAACTTCAGCTATAGCCCTCACTTTTTCTGATAGCGTAACTGCGTAACTCCAGTTATAGACCTCTCTTTCGGACAGCATAACTGCGTAACTTCGGTGATGGACCATTCATTGTTGCTTAGCGTAACTGCGTAACTTCGTCAGACCCTTTCTATTTTACCAGCATAAATGCGTAACTCCAGTTATAGACCTCTCTTTCGGACAGCATAACTGCGTAACTTCGGCGATGGACCATTCATTTTTGCTCAATGTAACTGCGTAACTTCGTCAGATCCTTTCTCTTTTGCTTAGCATAACTGCGTAACTCCAGCTATAGCCCTCTCTTTTTCGGACAGCGTAACTACGTATCTCCAGCAATAGATCTCTCTTTTGGACGGCGTAACTTCGGCGATTGACCACTTATTTTTGCTCAGCATAACTGCGTAACTTTTGTCAATTTCCTTTCTTCTCAGTATAACTGCATAACTTAGGCCATTTCTCTTCTTCTCAGCATATATATGTAACTTTTTCTGACAGCGTATAACTGCGTAACTTCCGCTGTAGATCTGTCTATCGGACAGCATAACTGCGTAAATTCGGCGATGGACCATTTATTTTTGCTCAGCGTAACTTCATCAGACCCTTTCTCTTCTGCTTAGCGTAATTGCATAACTCTGGATATAGGCCTCTCTTTTTCCAAGAGTGTTCAGCATAATTGAGTGAATCAATGCATGGTATGGAGTCTGTAAGAATTTGCACCTTACTATATCTGTTAAACCAAGAAATGCTATGGAGTCGGTGAGCTATGTTGAGAGACTGATCATTTAATCCATGAAGCAATGCATGTATCTGTTTAAACCTAGAAATGCTAGTGTCAGTGAATAATGCTGAAGAATCAGAGTAATTTGTATGTTAAACCAAGAAATGCTATATAGTTATTGAGCCATGTATGACTGACAGACAGTACATGTGCATGTAATCTGCAATATCTGTTTAAGTTAGAAATGCTATGCATAACGGAAACAATATTTCCTTTGGTGAAGGCCACTTGTTTTTATTAGAGCCATTCTTTTTTTTCTCAGCGTAACTTCGTAAGACCGCTTCTCTTTTTTTTCAGCATAAATGCGTAACACCGGCGATGTACCATGTATGATTTGTTTCCAGCATAACTGCATAACTCCGACAATTTACACTTTCTCTTCTGTACCCTGCATAATTGTGTGACTCCATGCTTTCCCAGTTACGCTGAGGAAAACGGAATGATCTGATGAAGTTACACAGGAAATGAGCGGTCTATAACCGGAGTTGCAGAGTTACGCTGAGAAAAGGAGAACGGGTCTGATGGAAGTTACACTGAGCTAACAGGAATGGTCCATGATTGCCCGGAGCTCCTGGAGTTACGCAGTTACGCTTTCTGGAAAAGACAGATCTATACACAGATTTACACTGAGAAAAAAGAAAGGGTCTAACGAAGTTACGCAGTTATGATGAGGAAAAAGGAATGGTCCATCACTGAAGTTACGCTGCTGTCTGGGAAAGAGAGGTCTATATCTGGACTTACGCATTTACGCTGAGAAAAAGAGGAAGAGTGTCATGAAGTTACGCCGTTACGCCGAGGAAAAGGGAAATGGTTTGATGAAGTTACGCAGTTACGCTCTCAGAAAAAGGGAGGTCTACAGCCGGAGTTACGCAGTTACGCTGAGCAAAAGAGAAAGGATCTGATGAAGTTACGCAGAGTATACCCTCTATCGAGCAACGTATTACTCGACGTAGTATCACGACAAAAGATGTGATCGCAATGGAAAGAGGAAGCAGGCAGATAACAATGAAATGGCCGTAGAAATAAGATAACGAATGTCAATTACATAAATCCTTGTATGCCGTTCATAATATGCATACTAAAGCCTGTCTATTTTGATTAGTCGTCTACTTTTGAGCTTGAAAAAAGCAAGTTAGCTCCGCATGAATTTTCTCCTTTTTTCAGCGTGTTAAACAAATAGTCCATCATCCCTTACTGAAAATGGGCTTACTTTAGGATGAACCTCAACCCACGGTATAGAAAATTTGCATTGTGATCTTTCGTTAGACCAGACACAGACGTATCCTTCTATGGTAGGGGGTCAGTCTGAAACATAGTCCATGAGCTAGACCACTTACTGGTACCATGTTGAGGGGCAAAACGTCACGGTGATTTTCATATTAGATTATTTATGTAGAGTACAAAAAGTCATGCCTGGCCATGTCCGGTCGGTAGCTTAGTGGCACAAAGTGGGTCAATTCAAGATGGCGGCAAATAGTTGCTATAATCCACAAGCTGCTATATGTAATCAACCTAATTTTCTCTGATGGTTTTCAAATTGAACATATTGGTGTGTCTCAATTGTTTTGCAAATTCACTCATATTCCTCCTTTGGAGATCCCATTTGCAGATAAAAGTTGCTTCCCCTTGATCCACCAGGTGGCGCTGTCCGCACATGCGTACTCGAGCTCGTTCTCTTTTTTCCTCTGCAACACGAGACATGTTGTGACAAGGTCGCACGTGAGGGGAGATCGGGATGGGCACATTTATGTGATAGTAGGTTTGATTTGATAAAAAATATTGAACATTGTTTATAAATGTCTTATATTTGTGGCTCAAATCTACACCTGCTTTCACTGATGCCAGACTCCCAACAGTGGTGGTTGGGACGCCGAACTTGTAGTTCCCGGCTCGACATGCAGCGTAAGCCACTTGTGATGATCTAGATCTGGTAACCTGAAAATACTCTTAGAGATTTCCCCATGTCGTGAGAGAAGCGTAGGGATGTCAAAGATCAACCAAGAAGACGGCGAAGAAGGGGGGGGGGGGTATGTAAATACCGAACCCAGGCCGACTACTGGGGAACCAGTAGATCATGTTGTTGTAGCCGTCTGTGAAATCCCTCCGCCTCCGGCATGGCTGTTAGTGATACTTACCTCAGGCTTGAGACTTGCTTACTTGCTTGCTGGTCTTGACTTTGGTGTTGCCCCTCCCCCCCTTTTTTTACGAGAGGGCTAGTGGACTATACGCTGGGCTGCTACTACAGGTCCCAGTGATGTCACCCTGTCAGTCTGGACGAGATGTCTCGCAAACAGAAGCTGGTAAAAGTCAAGTTGGCTGTGCCTGCGCAGGACTGGACTATATCATCTGACGATAGGTTCCTGCACAGATGCCAGGAAATCGTGCGAAGATACCGATTCTAGAAGAGAAAGGGCATCCATTGCAAGTTGATACGCCTCGTGAATCATCTATAGCCAGGGTGCTATCATATACTTGGTAACATCGGATGTCACTGTCCAGTATAGTGATAGACATAATAGGCGTCTGAATCCCCTTGCTGGATCTGCGCAAAATAGATAATGGCGGATGGCTCTACTGGATAGAGGAGCTCATCTTCCAATCCATTGGCGAAGTCTAAAAGTGCCGGAAATGAGTATAGGTGTTGTCCACAAAGGCCAAAACGAGTAGGCTCATTCCTTGTATGAATTCCGGGACCGGGCGGAAGAATGTTCTGGACCAAACCTCCGCTTTGGTGTGGGACTTTCTCTCCAATGCGTGCCGTTCAGATATCCCTGTTCCTAAGGTGAAGACCGTAAGGAAGGCTGTAAGATTCACTGGCTCTCAGGACGACCGCAAAGGGTCCACCTGTTTGAGTTCGTCGAGGTTGTAATGCGATAGCTCGAAGTAGTGCAGAAATGCTGCCGGTCTGGCCGTGACGGATGTCCACCCTCGTGGACAAGCGTAACACCTTGACTAGGGTTGATCTGTATCCTTCGATGGCTCCAGCTGATGTTCGCACTCGTGGACGGGCGTAACACCTTGACTAGGGCTGATCTGTAAACTTCACTGGTACGGATCTGAAACTTCTTTCCAGATGTAGATGGAGTAGAAATCTGTTACTACCGAAGTAGAGGCAGCAACGGGATGGATTCCTCGAGACCGGCACTAGAAATGAGACCACTTCGACTGGTACAGTTGAAGTGTGGAAGATCGATTAGCTGATACCGTAGTTTCCGCAACTGTTCTAGATGAAAGCTATTTCTGTGAGGTAATCTCGCTGAACTGCAATGCAGCCACAGTGGTACGATGAGAATTATGACGCAGTCATGCTGTGTGATCTTTAGAGGAACTTCCTGTATCATGGCGATTGGCAGGAAGGCATAGGCCAGGGAGTTATCCCACTAGATCAATGAGGCGTCGATGGCCAGGATTTGCAGATCTAAGATGAAGCTGACGAAGAGTTCTGCCTTGGCTCTTGTCGCAAACAGGTCTCTCAGTGGTTATCCCCAACGATGGAAATCTGTTGGAATACCGCGTTGTGTGGCGCCAATTCGTCTGGATGATCTTGTCTGGACTGGATAAGTTATCTTCGATGATGAGATAGGCTATCCGCTGTCTGTCGTCGAGTTGTCAAAGGTCACAAGACGATTCCTGGAGTTGAATGTTCCGGTGTCCATGCGTGGAATCCGTCGTGTGGACGGCAGTGTCCCGGTGTCCAAGCGTGGGACCCGTCGTGTGGACGGGCCACCGGAACCGATGAGTTGATGGCTTGCTTCAGAGGTACGGCTGACGGAGGGACTGTAGTGGCTGTATCTGTAAACGACCACATTGCGTGATGTCTTGCACTGATGCCAGCAGTCCCAGTAAATTCCTGCAAATGCACCAAAGTTTGCAAGCTACCTGATTATCATCTGCCTGGCAAAATGGCCTGAAATGCACGGTCACATGTAAGTTACAGACCTGTGACAACATGGCTGATGACTTCCAACAAGATCAAGATGATGATACGTCTGACGATGGCGATTGTGATGACAACCAAGATTAGTTGTACAGTGAACTACAATGACTCTTGTGAACTGTTCATTTTGTAGCTACTTGATGCAGATGGGCGGGGTGGTGGAAGGGATTTTATTCTGCCAAATATTCAGTGATTACACATGACGTTGCTATGCAAACTATATATATATATTTCGGTCGAGCTCTACCAAATAATGTCAAGAATCACGATGGCATCACGATCTTGGAAGGTAATTATGGTCTTTAATTTGGTTTTTATTTTCATATTTCTTAGTAAAGAAGTGCAAAACGAATAAAAATGATAGATACTACTCAGCTTTAGCAAAATAAATTACTTTCGTGAGCTTACAGCCAAAATAACTTGGGCAAAAGATGGACTTATAAAGTTCACAAATGTGATTTTCTGGGGACACCATGCGGCCGCCATTTTGAATTTTCTCATGAACATTTGCGCCTAGAATACTGCAATTAGGCTAAACATGGCCTAAACTATTCAGTCAGGCATAAACTATTCAGTCAGAAAGTTTCAGCTTGCTAGCTGTCTTCTATAAAACGAAATAGCTTGGAAACTTTTAAAAAGTGCCCATGATTTCCCACCTTGGTCAAGTAGGGTTACCGTTCATTGGTTGCCATATTATTCAGACTATTTTGCCACACCATACAGCACATCATCTGCTTCACTATATTAGATCAGCTATTGTGTAAAATTGGACAGGAATTGAACAGAAAGAAAGACCTGTAGCTTGACCAAGAAATCTTTCTTTGATCCTCATGGCTTTTCGTAGCTTTTGGGACGCCATCTTGGATTGACCCACTTTTTGATACTTAGCTACCACTCTGATATGGCCAGCAGGGGTTTTTGTCACCTACAGGTATCACGTGATAAGAAAAACATCATGAAGGAATCAAAGTTTGCAGTGTACCCAGAGGAGTAGGCAGGCAGATGGTAGAGTCTCCGCAGTGTAAGAAGGAGTATGTGATTTCAGGCTGTGTCCCAGCAGTGTAGTGAGAAGTAGGGGGCTTTTCTCTGCAGTGTAGTGAGAAGTAGGAGGCTTCATAAGACAGAGTCTGTGCGGTGTAGCGAGAGGTACTCCTCCGCATTTGCATATTTGAGTTAATAAAAATAAGGCAACATTGCGAAGGTAAGGTATGTTTTAACCCTACCAGGCCTGGGGGGTCAAAATGGCCCCCTACCAAACTTTCTGCGCTATCTCCGGAACGACAACAAATTAAGAGCTGACACTTCCTGACTTTATAGTTTATCATATTGGGGTCATTTTGAGCCTACTTGCATAACCCCCCCCCCCCCGAGGAGAAGATCACGGGAAAATTTAAGATGGCGGCCACATGGGGTACAAGAAAAGTGATGTTTTCGTCATCTTTCTTCAAAATTTCTCCTTTTCCGCGATGAAAGGTGGGCAAAAACTATTTTATTTCACATCACATTAATATTTACTAATTTATAATGAAGTTTTTGTGGAGAAATTGCATAAATAAAAGATAGTGCCACGGCACTGTAGCGCTCATCTGGCTATAACTGGAGAGAGTGGCTGCGAGAAATTTTTACTGAAGAACTGCAATAGATGATTTTCTAACTTGCGTTGTCTCCCCTGAACAAAATGGCAACATAGTCGATTTCACAGGAGGTCAAGCTGCAAATTCATGATTGTAATTGGAGGTTATGGAATAAAGGCAATTATACCAAAATATAATGTGTGATTGTCAGTAAGCTGTATAAGCAATAACCAGAACCAATTTTTATTAAGTGATTGCAGTCGTTCGTCCGTCTGTCCACTTCGTGTCCGGACAGTACATTGGACAGTTTTTAACCTACGATTCCAATATTTTGTGGGTATATGCACCAGGGGGAGACATGTCGAGTACGAAATATGTGCGACTGGGTTGTTACGATGGCAATGAGATGTAACAGGACATTTTTCCAATGAAAGTAATCTCTGGTGAGGTATGGCCTAACCAACACATACCCCCATCTGTCTGCGAAGATGTAAAAGATAGTGCCACGGCACTGTAGGTCATCTGTCTGTAACTGGAGAAAGTAGCTGTGAGAAATTTTTACTAAAGAACTGCAATAGATGAGTTTGTAACTTGTGTTGTCCCCTCTGAACACTATAAAATGATCCATGCAGTTATTTCCTGAGATTTTATGATAAAGTTTCATGGGAAATTCAAGATGCGGCAATATTGGATTTTCGAAATGAACCAAAAAAGGTATCTTGCACAACTGGACCACAAGGGGAACCTGTGTATCAACATCCATGCATTAATATCCTAAGAATTTACGATAACCATATATGGTATCCTGCACAGCTAGACCCCAAGGGCAACCTCTGTACCAAATTTGAGAAAGATCCATGCAGTAGTTCCTGAGAAATCACGATAACAATGTTTCATCTGGAAATCCAAGATGGCCGCCTGGTGGCCATATTGGATTTTTCAATCAGACTACAAATTGTATCTTGCGCAACTAGACCCCAAGGGGAACCTCTGTACCAAATTTGAGAACGATCCATGCAGTAGTTCCTGAGAAATCGCGATAATGTTTCATCTGGAAATCCAAGATGGCCGCCTGGTGGTCATATTGGATTTTTCAATCAGACCGCAAATTGTATCTCGCGCAACTAGATCCCAAGGGGAACCTGTATATCAAATTTGAGAAAGATCCATGCGGTTTTTCCTGATAAATCATGATAACGAAGTTTCATAGGGAAATCCAATATGGCCGCCTGGTGGTCATATTGGATGTTCGAATCAGAGCAGAAAAGGTATCTTGCACAACTAGACCCCCAAGAGGAATCTGTGTACCAAATTTGAGAAAGATCCATGCAGTAGTTAACAAAAAAATAATGATGACAAGATTTCACTGGCAAATTCAAGATGGCCGCCTGGTGGCCATATTGGATTTTTCAATCAGACCACAAATTGTATCTTGCACAACTAGACCCCAAGGGGAACCTCTGTACCAAATTTGAGAAAGATCCATGCAGTACTTCCTGAGAAATCGAGATAACAATGTTTCATCTCGAAATCCAAGATGGCCGCCTGGTGGCCATATTGGATTTCTGAATCAGACCACAAAAGCATCTTGCACAACTAGACACTAAGGGGAACCTGTGTATCAAATTTGAGAAAGATCCATGCAGTACTTCCTGATAAATCACGATAACGAAGTTTCATAGGGAAATCCAAGATGGCTGCCTGGTGGCCATATTGGATGTTCGAATCAGAGCAGAAAAGGTATCTTGCACAACTAGACCCCAAGGGGAACCTGTGTGCCAAATTTGAGGAAGATCCACAAAGTAGTTCCTGAGAAATTGCAATAACAATGTTTCATGGGGAAATCCAAGATGGCCGCCTGGTGGCCATATTGGATTTGTGAATCAGACCACAACAGGTATCTTGCACAACTAGACCCCAAGGGGAACCTGTGTACCAAATTTGAGAAAGATCCATGCAGTAGTTCCTGAGAAATCGCGATAACAATGTTTCAATGGCAAATTCAAGATGGCCGCCATGGCGGCCATATTTAAAATCGTATCGGCACCGCATGAACAAATTCTGGTGTACTCATTGGGGGGAACATGCATGCCAAGTTTCAGCTTAATCGGCCAAGCGGTTTCAGAGAAGAAGATGTTTACGCACGACGCACAACGGACGACGCACAACGGACGACGGACGATGGACGACGGACGACGGACAGTCAGGCCATGACATAAGCCCATCGGGCCTTCGGCCCAGATGAGCTAAAAATTCGAAAAATGTTACCGAAAAATCTACCAAAAAATGCCGTTTTTGAAGTTGACGTCACTGTGACGTAAGCAAAGCGGCCATCTTGGGTTTTCTTTTTACATTTTTAGGTAGAGCGTGACCCAAGTGTATAGTGTGGTAAGTTTCAGTCCCCTAGCTCGAGGGGTGAGAAAAATAATTAAGGGGGCCATTTCGGCCCTCCCCCCAGGCCTGGACAGGTCCCAAAAAGCCCAGGCCAGATAGGGTTAACGAGCGCATATGTACCGTCCATTATGTGGGTCAATATGTCACTGAATTTAATTTATAGCAAGGATTAGTGTAGATGTGTAGATGTCTTCGTCTGTACATACCAAGAATCTAACGATTCCTGATATATGTTGTATCTCAGGTACGCTTTTATTGTACCTGTTCATGTGGCAACTTGGATGATATGACCACACGGCCCCTAGCACCGGCATAAGCGGTATTAGATACAAATCTAGAGAGCTATGATGGTAATGCTCTGACAACTCGTATATTGGTAATTGGTGAGCTGTTTCGCTGTGACAACTCGTACACTGGAGATTGGTGAGCTGTATCGTCGTCAGATGAAAATGACGACATTTAACACAAAAGAATAGTCTGTGATGCCCGATGTCGACCAAGCATCAACTTCCCACAAATGCCAACATATATCAAAGACCAAAAGGTTTGTACAGGGGGCGGGCCTCGGGGACCGATCTATCCACAATTATTTGGTGAAATAATTCCATCATATTCCTAGAAGTAATTCATCTCCAAAACATTCATAACTCCCAAAAGTTCGGAATTGAAGCGCTGGGTAAATTATATAGGTCAGTACCGGTAGGTCACCAACCTAATCAACAAAATAAGCGTTTCGTTTTGCTAGTTAACGACATCTGCATAAAATATACGTGTGGACTATCTGTTGGTCTTTTCGTCTGAAATTATTGAACCCCTTGTTCCGCCGTCGCTGTAATGTTCAACATTTGATCTACCTGATTTTGATGGCGTACATGCTACAATGAAGCTATTGTACATGAGCTGTTCATCTCAGGACACGAAAGCCTCACACGTGCACATTCGAAGATTATCTTTCTAATTTATATAATGGCCTACATGTATGTACATTGAAAGTGTTGATCACTACACTCAGTGCCCGATACCACACCATCATTCTGTGACTTCAAATGGCTGATATATGGGAATCATAACTCACGCGTAAATGGAATACCACATGGTAGACTCGGTCGAAATTCTCCTACAATCCATCCAGAATAGCTTGATACCCAATCAGCCAATATATCCTAAAAAGCCTTCATCACAGACACTGTTTCCAAGATCTAATGTGTATATGTATAAATTAGCAGAGAAGGAAAGACAATGGGTTTACCCAGTTGATTATGCTTTCCAAGCATCATCCGAACGCATGGCACGAGCATACGTAGAAACTTCTACTCTAGCCATGCGGTAACGAGTGGTGTCAGAGTATATTAGGGCGTTTCCCAAACAGTCACATCCGATTGGTCCGTGAGATCCGACATGGGCACAATCACATTCATAAAACGAAGACACACCTCCAGAAAGCGATCCCTTGGTGGGCCTCGAAGTGCCCCCATCACAAAATAAAAAAAACATATCATTTTTCTGTGAACTGTTACCGCTTTTATTTTTTCCAAATATGTTAGGCCGTTTGTAATATGATTTTTTTTCCGAAAAACAAAGAAGCATGCTCCATTAGAGCGAGAAATAAAATAGCTAATTCGCACAACTTCGTTTTGGTCTCGCGTAGAATTCCCCCGTCTTGCGCCTTTGCACTCAAGTGGAACTGACATGTCTCATGTCTGAGATGCCCAGGTCAAAATATTTAAACACAGATAATTTCCTTGGCTCGTTTAAATGAGGCGGACATGCGACTTGATTCTTTGGGAACAACTTTCGAACAGGATTATCTCCCTCCAGATATTCGTCTTTTGCGGCTGATAGGTGGCGCCGTGTGAAATACATGCCGAATCATAGCGATAAGCCAAGGTTAGTGTTAAGTGAAACGTGAAATGCCCTTAGCAAACTAAGATGTTTCCAAGAAATCTTCTTCAAAGCATTTACATGATTGTAAAATCGACCAACTTAGAAGAACAAGTGACTGGATATTCCCAGGAAGTTATGAGGACAACCCAGGATGTTATTCTGGCTACATTTACGCTCAGGTGATCCAGCAGAAAAGCCGTTAGAGCGGCTCTCACTCTGGGAGTAAATGTGACCCGTATCTTTAGGTGACCCGCCCGGTATACGCCTAACAAATAATATTTCGAAAATCAACAGAATTGACAAGAATCATCGAAATATCGATCACTGATTTAATATCTCATAACACCGCTAAAAAGTCATTTGGCAGATTGGCTAACCTATCGAATGAGTTTATGAGTTTATAATGTCTTCTATATAGTCATTTATGAATTGTATCGCCCACTTTGGAAAATTAACGCATACTATTAATTTGGACAGTATGGTGACATAATGACCTACATAGCTGACACCTGTCCATAATATTGAACGTTTCTGAACCATGTAGATCATAGCCGTTACACATACCTTCACAATGATATCTTCATTGCAATAGATTTCTGCACACGTCTGATATGGTAACCATCACCGCTAAATGTTATGTTTATACAAAATTAGTTCGACCTGTGAACAATCTTGGGAAGAAGTAGTTGAAGGCAGATGACGAAATTATTTCGTCTAAAACTAGCACATCCTCTGTATAGTATCTATACAGCTGTTAATTTTTTTTATACTTTTGTCTTTTGACAGTAGGGAACAACACATACTCGAATTTTCATTCTTAAATGAAGGTATAATGACCTACTGACTTGTATAACAGAAGGGCTTTGTCCAATCAAATAAATTTTTCATCAGGTGGTAGCCCATACACATACCTTCATTATGATAGCTTACATGTAGCATAAAAAGCAGCAGAAGTGGAAATATGTTGTCATATGTTACCCTACACCCTAGTTTTTTGACAAGTTCCCTGATCCGCTATAAGTGCCTCTAGCACATTACCTACCCATGTCTCAGACTGGCCCCACACCCTAGAATGTACGTCTATGTATGTTCTAACAAAAATCGCTATGATTTTTTTCTATACCGTGGGTTATGGTTCGATGCTGAAAGTGGACTTGAGGATGATAGACTACATGATCCAGACCTCGTAACCTGTATAAATATATCGCTTTAATGGGTTATTATCGATTTTATATTAAAAAACAACAAATTGAGTTGCGCTATCTGCTCACAGCAGACCGATTTCATCGACTTGTCCTTCAATTTACGCTTTTTTCAAATAGCTTAACTTTCCTCAAAACATACACGTACTTTGTCAGTAGTTAAGTATATATGACAACGTGGATATGTAATAATATAGATATATTCCCAAAAAATCCACGGACGGTTGAGATTCAATACTGTTGTGAACCTTACCGGTCAGTTACATCTGGTATTTGCGGGGTTTTAATAGGGCGCCCGACAGAACAGACATGTTGGTTTCTTGCTTGACAGAAAATACCGTCAGTCAGTTAAGATTTGGATTTTTGTAATACTAGAATGCCATTTGCCAACAATTTTAATGTGTACACATTTCTTTGAACCGTATAATCAACTCACCTGAGATACGATAGACCGCACTAATGAATTCGTCCAACATCACAGGCTACGAAGCACTGATTCGATCTAACCCTGGGTTGGCTTACCCGTATCTGATCATTCTCGGTGCGTGTAGCGTGGTGGGAACCTTGGGGAATATACTGGTGATAGTGGCAATCCTTCACTGTAAGGTAAGTTCTATTGTCTCATGATTAAATTCATAATGTTATGACAGATCTGCCCATTCACGTGTATTCCTTTATAATTCCACTCTCATAAAGTGAAGGACCGACAGCACAGAAGTTTTGATGGCTGAGTCTCGAACGTAGGCCTATATAGTATCAATATCGAAAGATGATTTCCACGATGGAAGGATCGAGATTTGAATCCAGGATATTATTCTACCTTATTCCCATGTCTTCTAATATCACATTCTTTCGCAAATTGTTCCCCGAAAAGACGAACGATTTTTTTCAGGAAGTGTTACAAAAGGTGTTATATCCAGCATTGTAATGAATTCTATAACACTTGTGTCAATAACATCGAGCTAACCGTGCAATTATTACACGTTTTAACACGGTTATGTCAAGTGCAGGTGTTCATTGGGCGATTTCATTTCACAAGTCGGATGAGGAAAGGGACGTCTGCTTTCATAGAAGTGACAGTTGAGTAAAACAAGCAAATAAATTACAAGATGAAATTTCTTTCTCGAGTTTAACTGTTGTTTCCATCGTGAAATTGATTAAGAAAGCGACAAAAATATACATATATCCACGTAATTTTCACACAGCTGACAGTATCACTCGCCATTTGAGAGACCGCATAAACTCGTCCTCTGACATTGGCACGATGCCAACTGAGACGGGGGCATCAGTGGACGAGTTTTTTCAAGAAAGGGGAGAAAGGTTGTCAAAGTTTAAAATATGTCTTCAACTTTTCATTATAATCTTTGTTGATAATCAATTTGGGTATAGTGCAATAGAATAGAAACAATGTTTTCATAGGCGTGTTCAATGGTTTATTTTACGCATGTTTAGTGTGGAAAAGTTGATAAATGTTAGGGTGTCGGCTTCGCCCTTGCCCTAAAATATAAACTTTCCCACACTAACCGTGGGTAAAATAAGCATTGAGCACACCTATGAAAACATTATTTCTTAAGTATCAGGACCAATACAAAATTTTACAGGTGTTAAATTTAGCATTGAAAAGTGCATGTTGTATTGCTCATGATAGACAGCACTGTACTGTTGGATACAGCACATTTTTCAACACTTTCTGAGAGTGTTATAAATATAAAATTTTATGTAATGTTGTCACTCCTCGGACATTTATAATGTTAAATACAACACCTTCGTTTTAAGAGTGTTTGTTCAATCTGCAGGTACAGAATTAAATCGGAATTGTATGATGGCCGAGAGGGGCCATCGCGTCTTTCATTTCTAATTTAACGCGATGGAGCGATGGAGCTATGCGATGGAACGATGGAGCTATGCGATGCGCGATGGAGCTATGCGATGGAGCGATGGAGCTATGCGATGAAAAGTCGCGCTATGCGATGCGCGCTATGCGATGCTATGCGATGCGCGATGGAGCTATGCGATGAAGCGATGGAGCTATGCGATGCGCGATGGAGCTATGCGATGGAGCGATGGAGCTATGCGATAAAAAGTCGCGCTATGCGATGCGCGATGAGGCTATGCGATGGAGCTATGCGATGCGCGATGGAGCTATGCGATGGAGCGATGGAGCTATGCGATGCGATGGAGCTATGCGATGCGATGGAGCTATGCGATGGAGCGATGGAGCTATGCGATGGAGCTATGCGATGGAGCTATGCGATGGAGCGATGAAGCGATGGAGCTATGCGATGCGATGGAGCTATGCGATGGAGCGATGAAGCGATGGAGCTATGCGATGGAGCTATGCGATGGAGCGATGGAGCTATGCGATGGAGCGATGGAGCTATGCGATGGGGCTATGCGATGGAGCTATGCGATGAAAAGTCATTGCGCATGTAAATTTCCCCGGTGTGACAAAGGAATAGGCTGCTAATGTTTTCTGTAGTTTACTGTGGTTATGTACTAAATTTGATGGCAACCTGTTTAATCACGCTCATTGGCTTGTAAGGCATGATTTTGACTCGAGGGCCTCGCCGGTATTCCATCAGTTCCAGCCAAGATATAACACATACTCTCCCACCCCGTCACCCCTTTCTGCTAATGTTTTCCACAGTTTACTGTGGCTGTCCGTGATAAAACCCTATTGACAGCTCCCTCGATTAGTTTTATTCTAATGAGCAGTAAAGGACAGTCTTCCTCAGCATTCTCAAAGAGAGCCGCGTCTACCCGCGGGAGACCAAAGCGACTCTCATGTAAACTGGTGACATTTTTGAATCTCCAATCTCAAAGCGAGGCAGCATGACATCATTCTCAAAGCGAGCCGTGTCTACCCGCGAACTACTTCCTGTATTAGATAACTCGCTTTCACGGCCAAGTATACATACCGACAATAATTTGTTCGCGATTGATATGCTCCGAAACGGAAAGAGTCATTTCCCAATTATATAGCCCACGTTATGTTTAGCAATTCGCTTCTAACTCGGCGGAGTCAGCAGGTCAGTGACAAGCCAGATAATCATACGCCGCCTACTCACCCCCCAAATTTTGGGGGGATGGCTCCCATTTACGCGTGAGACTCTTTCTCGCAGTAGGGAGTCTCGCGAGACGAGAATGTCTTCCTCAGTACCATATTGCTATGCAGGTAACAAAGAAGCGTGTAGAGTATTCGTCAAATGATGTTTCGCGTTGTATGGTCGTCTAACATCTTGCGATGTCACTGAAATCACATTATTCGGTTCATGTAACACGTATATCTTCAATAATAAATAAACGTCATTGGTATTTTTTATTATGTTCTAATTCGTAGGACTCAAACGAACACAAATTATTTATCGTTTCAACATCCGCTAGTTTATTTTCACCATAGAGTAGCCCGGTCCCGAAGCCCGGCCTCGCGCGGTACACAGAAATCATACAAAGGTGTGAAAATACAAGGTACTGAGGAGCCTTCCTGAACGCAAGGTGCCGCCCAGGCAAAACAGAGATAAACACACTGGAGAAATACTCTGAAAACCTGTGTTCGTAGCACTGCACCAGACGTCTCCAGCTCAGGATGACAAACTCCATCCTGTACAGAATATCATAAAAGGAATAAATCGATACGTAGAACTAGAAAGGAATGGAATCTGTCCAGTCTTGAATGGAGTAACCTACAAAATATAGATATGGAAAGCACGTAATATGGATAGAGGAAATCCCATTAAAGCCAATTCCCATCTAATGCATATAGGAACTATTAATTTTAAATGAATGTGTTTTAATTAGGTCTTCTTGGACGAAGCACATGCAAATGGCAGGTAAATCAAGGTAAACTAAAGTGTACCGCAGCCTGGCTTGGCCTGGACATCGATGAGTAACACCGTCCACACACTGCCTTTTTAGCCAGTAGATTACATAACGCTAGAGAACCAGACTACACCTGTCGCCTTTGTTATTCAGTACACCTGTTAACTGCTTTATTTCATTAGAATATCCGCGCTACTGTTAACATTCAGAGAACCCTCATTAGAATAATAATTCACGCGCGCCAACTCTCCGCGCCCCAAAAACAGCGCTCCTGTACCAACAATAAATATATCTATATTTAGCGTCATGTCAATATTATTTAATGATATTAAACACACACTATTCTGCCTTCACAGATGCATCGAATGCAGTCCACGTTCTCAAGAAAACTTCTATTTTATGTGTATTTACATACTGGATGAGGCACCATTTACTATGCATTAATGATATCTGACAAAGAAGGTACGAGCCATTCCGCAATGTAAGCGTCAAATCTGACACTCCATATTAACCGAGCAGCCTACACTTGTAGCTGATACTATTCAGTTTGTTTCATATGTATATGTCTTATATAGAGGTTATTCCTCATCACAACCAACTATTTTATAGTGTCAACGTGCACAAGCTGGGTTCTTTTGTTTTGGTAGGTATGCAACTCTGACCTACATTTAGAACAGAGGATTTCATCTCTGGTAGCATCTTCAAGTTTCCGAACTTCTTGCAGCCAGTTCTGTTGTAACGGAGAGTTTTTACCACAACACTCGCATTTCAACTTATTGAATGGCACATTTTGTGTACAAATCTGCCATCACTATATTACTTTGCTACTGCAATAAATGCATATCTATCTATTATAATATATAAGGCTATCTGTCTCCGATTGTCTGTTGGACTGCAGGCGGAAGTGCAAGTGGTGAAGAAAACTGAACAGCTTTAGGGATTTCTGATTAGAAAATATTTCCAAGAAATATCTGTTCATGGATCATTCAGCTATGGACAATGACTTTTCATCGCATAGCTCCATCGCTCCATCGCATAGCTCCATCGCATAGCTCCATCGCATAGCCCCATCGCATAGCTCCATCGCTTCATCGCTCCATCGCATAGCTCCATCGCTCCATCGCATAGCTCCATCGCATAGCTCCATCGCTTCATCGCTCCATCGCATCCATCGCTCCATCGCATAGCTCCATCGCATAGCCCCATCGCATAGCTCCATCGCTCCATCGCATAGCTCCATCGCGCATCGCATAGCTCCATCGCATAGCCTCATCGCGCATCGCATAGCGCGATTTTTATCGCATAGCTCCATCGCTCCATCGCTTCATCGCATAGCTCCATCGCGCATCGCATAGCTCCATCGCATAGCCTCATCGCGCATCGCATAGCGCGACTTTTCATCGCATAGCTCCATCGCTCCATCGCATAGCTCCATCGCGCATCGCATAGCTCCATCGTTCCATCGCATAGCTCCATCGCTCCATCGCTCCATCGCGTTAAATTAGAAATGAAAGACGCGATGGCCCCTCTCGGGCATCATAGAATTGTTTGAAACGTAGAAAATTTCCAGCACTAAGTTCGCTTGTTAAGCAAAATTAGATCCCCATATCACAGATTTTGTACTTTGAAACTTACTTTACTTATTTCTGTAACCGATTGAAATAGTTACATGTGGAAAACAGCAGCCATATTCTGAAGTTTATCAACTTTCTTCAGCTAAACATGACCCAGACCACTGGGGATCCCCCTTAAAGTCTCAAGGGATAATAATGTGGCTCTCGCTGAATATGGAATTTTCCAACGTGTCAACATGGTCAAAGTATGAGTATTTTCCGGGCACAAAATACCTTGTTGGAGTCAGATTGGGCGGCGTAAAGTTTGGGAGGCGTAAATGGGAGTGGGATGTGCTGATGACCTCATCGGGGTACATTGATGATGACACTTCTGGCACGATTTGGTTTAAAGGTCAAGTTAACCTAACCGATATTACCATGCAACTGGGTTACAAGTCTGCGGGCAATGACAGGGTGTTCTTCGCTGTGGAAACTAGGTCACGCAGGTATGAGAGGGGGAATTCCCTGAAACTTTCCATCGGGTGGTGCAAGCGTCGTGTGTAACTTGCGGATAGAGGCAGAAGGTTAGCCGATCGCTGATTGGCTCAACAAAACACATGACTGAACTAAATATAGATATTTGCGAAGGGATACCCTGTAAACACGTGGATAGTTACCAAGTTGTCAAGATTCCGGTTGAGGTTGTTGAAAAGATCGATTTAGATTCAGACAATAGGCTTCTGTCAGATTCAGATTTGTTTATTGCTCCATGCCATTAACATCGAAGGCAAGACATACAAACAATCATGGTAACAAGAAACAATAGCAAACACTGGAGTACCAGTAAAATAATATCCCACCGGATCATACACATGTCATGCGACATTAAGAAAAGTCAGAAATTTTATGAACTTCTGGTATAGTGGACATGGAAGATATTTCAGTGTTAACATTCAAAAGCAAACATGGAATTAAGATTTAAACTTTAGATTGTCTGCTGAAATAAAATATAGTTGTCTTTGATCAAGATATTCGCAGCACTTGCCGATATATTATGCATGTGAATGAACTTTTAAGCTGGAGACCCACAACTCCGACACAGGTCCTATACATTTTAAATATATTAAAATTCAATTTCTCACGAAAATTTACAAAAGTATACATACATGTTCATTGTTAAAACAAATATGCAATTGTTTTTTCGAATACGGATAACTTTTTCGCCATCTCAATTAATAGAAAAGCCTGAAAATAGATAGGAAAGTGTCACAAAATTCAACTTCGTTACCATCAGAAAAAAATTAACCTTTGACCCTCATTTTCTAAAGTGTCTTTTAGAAAAAACCCAACAGATTGAAGGAAGTGATTTATGTGTTATCTGAAACTTTTTACAAAAACCAAGGTCGAATTTTTATCTGAAAATCTAATTTCATGGGTATCTTTTTCTCCATTTCCCCATCATTACTGTATTAATCCGAGAGAAGGGGCACTTCATGATCAATATGATCTAGGGGAATCGAATCGGTCTAGGGCCAATTTTGAGAGAAGAAAGGACCCACACATTTGAGTAAGATGCTGTCCACTGCATGCAAAGTGGTTTTTGAGATATTGGAGGTCGAATAATCAATCTGATATTCAGGAATTGATGCACATGAGATCTTGTAATTTCACCAAGTGAAGCAATGCTAATGAGCTCTATTTGTGCTGAAATGTAGAGCTGTAGACCTAATCTCTTTCAAGCTTATTGTATTCATTATTCATAGCATTATGCAAACTTTATGACTTTGTTGTTTGAAAAACTCCAATTATTTTTAGAAATGCGGTTTCCAAAACAACCAGTTGCTAGGGGCTTCATTTTGAAAATGTAGGTTATGAAATCTGAATCAATGAATATGCAGTAACAAATGTGGGAATCATTTTCATCAAAAATAAAATCAAGCTGAACTTTTAAGTTCCAGAATCTAATATAATCATCTCTAGTTCACTGTGTGACATCACCAAAACTCATTTGCATACAAAATTTTTACCACAATCAAAAAGCTTTGATTATACAAGATCTCAGCAACCAGTGAGGATACTTTGAAGAAATAAAATTTAAAACTTTCAGAAAAAATATATCAACCACATCTCTCCACCAGGAGTTTTAATTTTCCATTTGGGTTCTCGTTAATATTTTGAAGTTAACAAATCACAGCAATATAAAAATTCATACTCATATAATTTAGGTTTTCTTGATGCAATATTACTGCAATTCTGGTAAATCAGTTTCAATACAAACATATCTTAGAACATTTTAAACTCTAGGATTTTTTTGGTATTTTTTAGTTGTAAAATTTGATGAGAAATGTCGCTGACAAAGTTCAAGAAATTCCCAATTCCCAAAATGCTTTTTTAGCAGATATATTCACTACATTTGCATCAAAATTGCTTCAAGACAACCCAAATGATAATATGTGGATATTCAGGTAACTGTGATTTGTTGATCGAGAGACACCAATACTACATCCCATGATGGATGGCCCTTATTGATAGTTGATGAATTATTCAAGCAAACAACCCTCTCTTCTGTCATAAAAATACTGAGTCCACCCATTTAGTGTGTCTGATTGTTAACCAGAGTTATTTTCAGGTCTCTCACAGCAACATGGTGTTTTTTAGCAAATGCGCGAAAAATTATATCACAGTATTAGTGTTTCAATTCCTCAAATCAACAGAGTGAGGGTCTATAAGGAACCATGTATATCTTAAGCCAAATTATTCTTTGCAAATCATTTACATTTGCTATAGCAAGAGCAAGACTAATGTATTCTTTTGCAATCAGCATTCGGAGTTATTTCAGAAATATAATTTGCAGCTTTATGGTTGAAGCGATATTTTATCATTGAGTTGCCCCATATATTTTCCAGGCCATTTTGGTCCGCTGATGACTATTATTCATTTATTTTATGCATTTCAGTTAGAAAAAATTAACAAAAACAGTATTTTAGATTACCTAAATTGAACCACACATAGGCCTACCTATCCAAAATAAGTACAGCTCAAGGATCAAGGAATTGAAAGCAATAAGAAATCTGAATCATTGTACGTGATTGCACAGCATTATTAAAACAGACTTTCTACATCACATATCCTATTTTAGTCGGTGCAGGACTTTTTGACTATGGCATTTCAAATGTTCTCGTCAGATCACCGAAGTTAAGCAGCGTTGAGCTCGGTCAATACTTGGATGGGTGACCGGGTGCTGTACTGGCTGGGCTGATCAGTGTCCAGCATAATAGGAACTGTGGACACTCTCGTGTTCTGGCACATGTAGGCACCGTCGTGATATGACTGAAAAAATGTTGAAAACGACGTTAAATCCTACTCACTCACTCACTCAAATGTACGCACGTGTATTTGTTTATACGGAAGTTACAACCACGCATGAACCTCGAAAGACAAATATTGACCAATCAGCGATCGGCTAACCTTCTGTCTCTATCCGCAAGTTCGTGTGTACGTTTATTTATTGTTTCATATATACAAATTGCTTGAGTGAGAGGGGTGGGGCTCAACTCCATACCAAATTTCGTTATTATATATCGTCCCCTGTATCCCACCATACCCGTGTTTGGAAAGCCGCTTTTGGGGTGTTTACAATTCATACGATTCGTGTAGGTGGAAATCACCCAACCACGATCTTCTCTGTGTTCAAAGAAACCATCACTGGGGGTCACGAGATATTGGTCAGAAGCGTCTTTTGCCGTGATGATTTAACGCTCTTAACGCCCGTCAACGCCCATCTTAAAGACATCCATCAAAGCAGCCTGTCGGTGAAATAACCAGTTACTACTAGTGAATCCCGAAAAGCCCAGAGCAAATGCTTAGCTACGGCACATTGCGTTGACGCCTGTCCGAAAGAAATCATTTCTACTTGTCATAGTGACATGTCTCCAGAAGAAATGCAGTATCGATTATTAGTACAGTATAGAACGTACGATACGACCACAAATGAACCATTCAACACCAGAAAAAAAACACGCTCAAACTGTGGACCAGGGAACGTTCTGTAGACTTCGCTTTGAAGGCGAAGTTGACACGACATAGAACGGATCTTAGGGCATTAGTTAGCTAAGATTCATAGCGTCTCCCTTCCCTCAAGAAGTTGACGGAAGGGAGACGCTATGAATCTCAGCTAGGCATTAGTGAAAAAGTCGGTCGGCGAACAGGAAAAAAGACAATCCTTACAGAAACCTTGTAGCAAGCTTACATCAACATGCGGTCCCAAATAAGAAAAATAACCATGGTGGTCAATAAAAGAACAGCTTGCTGTCCTCTTGAAATGAAGGGAGATCCCACGTCATGGTTATGATCAACCACCCCACAGCGCATGCTCCGTTTCACAGGTTCACTCTACTATATTATTATGCCCCAGTGAATTGGTTGGGTCATGGTATAAAACATCTTCATTTTATCAAGCTTATTTCTACGTCCCCACTTCGAACTTCCCTTGATATATCTGGTCATCTTCAATGTTCAAAGAACTTATAAATAGACACGATACGTCACTGACCTCGAAACCATTTGAATTTCCAAATTTGTCATAGAAGAGCGCTATTGATTGGCTGACCTATATATTGGACAAACATAATCACCATATTAGGAGGAAGGACGCCGCAGCTTGGGGATGATGTCACTCTACACACAATCTGTGTGTAGGTTCTAATTGGTTCGTCGAACGTTCGTAGACGAAATTTACACCTCGGATTTTGAACACTGAATGTGGCCAGATAAATCAAGGCAAGTTCGAAGTGGGAACGTAGAAATTGGCTTGATAAAATGAAGATGGGTATAAAAATTTGTGTTACTGTCTATACCAAAACAATTTGTTTCGTTACTTAGCAATCAAAACCTACGAGTGTGTGGTGCTGTGGCGAAATGTATGTACCAGGGTTTGGCCTTGCTGTCCGAGGGATTTAACTGTGTTTAATTGAATATTGTAGATGTCAAATTAGAATTTTCATCTTTCATGTCAAATATTTGTAAATCGGTTCTCTCGCCATCCACCTTTTTGTGCTGGTCGTCGGGCAGGGGGCTGTAAATGGCGCGGTCCTTTTGCCCAGGCGAAATGACTAACCAAGTTCTATGCCCTTTGGGGGTGTTTACAATTCATATGATTCGTGCAGGTGGGAAACACCCAATCGCAACCACGATCTTCTCGGTAGGAGATGGGAATGATGTGTTGCTTGAGGTCGCATTCCATCCACATATGCCCGTAGGCGGCACCACATGGGGCCAATTCCGTTTCCATGTAATAAAAATAAAAATAACAAGCAGCCAGAGGATGCCAAGTCCCCCGCCGAAATGGCAGCAATATTTTTTAACATTGTTGGTCTCGAGGGGATATACATGAAGGAGGCAACTGCTATACTTCATAGGCGTTGGATGCGGAGGGTCTTAATTCTGCCTTCCCAAGTTTTAAAATCAACTTAGAACGGTTGACTGAACATTTTTTGCTTCTGTAAATTAGCTTCCATGCAATGAAGCATGGAAATTATGTAACCGAGAAGCGACCCCAAGTGACGTCTCAAGGCATATTATCTGAAAACCAAATTTGACAAGAAGCTGAATGCATCCTCAACCTATTGTCTGGAAACCAAATTTTAAATTTGCCACCAAGTGTCGCCACCTGTAGGTGCACGTGGGCGAAATGCAATCCCAAGGATCATCTCATGACATGGTGTATCAGCATACAAACTTTGGGAAGAATCTGAAAAGGGGTTATTGCCCGGAAACCAAATTTAGATTTGTATGCACAAGTGTGCGAAACACAATCCCAAGTGACATCTTATGGCACATGAATACCAAATTTGAGAAGAATCCGATGAGCAGTTGTCAAATTATTGCCAGAAACAAATTTCAGTTTTTTCCACCAGGTGTCGCCACCAGTATGCAAAAGCAGGTGAAATACAATCTCAAGGGACATATCATAGCATGGTACCTGCATACCAAATTGGAGAAAAACCTGATGAGCGAAATCAAATTTAGATTCGACACGAGGTGGTGCTACCTGTAAGCACAAGTGGGCGAAACACAATCCTAAGCGACATCATATGTCATGATATATTCATACCAGATTTAAGAAGAATCTGACGAGCGGTTCTCAAGTTATTACCCGGAAACAAATCTGGTATTTCGCCACCAAGTGGTACCACCTGTAAGTAAAAGTGAGCGAAACGCAATCCCACGCAACATCTCCTGGCAAGATACATGCATGCTAAATTTGAGGAGATTCCGATGAGCAGTTCTCAAGTTAATAGCTGAAAACAAATTTTGATTTTAACACCTGATGGCGCCACCTATAGGCGCAAGTGGGCGAAATTCAATCTCAAGCGACATCTTAGGTCATGGTATTACCCAGAGACAAATTTGGGATTTTGCCACCAGGTGCCGCCACCTGTAAGTGCAAGTGAGTGAAAGGCAATCCCATGCAACATCTCCTGGCATGGTAAATGCATGCTAAATTTGAGAAGAATCCGATGACCATGCAGTTCTCAAGTTATTGGCCAAAAACAAATCTCAGATTTTGTCATCAGGTGGCGTCACTTTCTGAGCAGAAGCGGATAACGCACTCCCAAGCAACATCTCATGGCAAGGTACAATGTATATGCATGCCTAATTTGGGAATTTGATGAGCAGTTCTCAAGTTATTGCCCGGAAACCAAATTTCGAGCAACATTTCAAAGCGTTTCAAAGTTATTGCTTGCAGCACAAAAGAACAGAAAGAACCCTAGTGGCGCCACCTACAGGCAGATCTTTCTGAAACGCAATACCAATCAACATCTTGTCACAAGGAATGCATATGCAACTAGATACAGTCGATCGAATACGATTGGAGGCATGCCTTTTGCATCTTTAGTAAAGGAAACATTCATCATTTGTGAAGAAAGTAAAAACGTAAAACTTAGGAAAAACATCATTAACATGGCCCCATAAGATAACTTGAGGGTATCCACATACCAAATTTAAAAGAATCCATTAAGGTCCAACAGTTACTGTCCGGAAATGCAATTTTACCTTGGCCCTCAGGTAGCGCCATGTGTAGGCAGATAGGCATAAAAATAATCCCAACCGAGATCTTGAAGCAAGATCCCTTGACATTGGAAATAGAAAATGTTAACTTGGCCTACAGGTGGCGCCACCTATGAGCAGATCGACAAGAAAAACAATACCAAGTGAAACCTTCAGGTAAGGTACATGTATACCAAGTTCATTATTAAGTATTAAAAAGTTATTGTCTGGAAACAATTTTAAATTTACCCCCAGGTGGCACCACCTATATGTGGATCGGCATGAAAAACAATGCCAAACGAGAAATTGAGGTTTAGGGTTAGGGTTATTGTCTGGAAACACTTAACTTAGCTTTCAGGTAGTCCCCCTATCAACATGAAAAACATTCTCAAGCCAGATCTTGAGACAAGGTACCACCACACCAAATTTGGAAAGAATCCTTAAGGTTTTCAAAAGTTATTGTCTGGAGATGCAATTTAATTTGGCCCAAGGTGGCGCCACTCAGAAGCGGATTGGCACGAAACACAGTTCCAAGCAAGATCTATAGACAAAGGACATATTTACCAAATACAAAAACATGGGTCTGTGCCTGATAAATTGAAACCTTTTGGGGTTGCAATTATCCCAATATTACCCCAATATTGCAGACAACACACAAATTTCAGCTTCTGCCAAGATATATTGGAGATATATATGTTCAAACACAATATATGAGGGTCGGGCGAGGGCTAGTTTGGGAGATAGAGGGTGCGGCTCGGCGCCCTGGGGATGGGGACATGCTCTTCTTGAGGGTAGTGGTAGGTGTGCTGACATGAAAGCCATAGAAAGCTCCCTGTACGTGAAACAACCACACTGACAACTGCATGCCATCATCTATCACAGTCCGAAAAACCACAAGAAAACTAATCATATGCACAGTATGCACCCAAACGTTAGGAACTCAGTTGTAATTAATATAGTAAGTTACACTGTGGACACAAATGGCTCCTGCAGAAGCTTTAGGGTAAATCATATGATGTGAGATACAATTATTTGATAGCAAAATTGAAGAAAATGTTGTCCTTCATTTAAGATGACACGAAATTTAAAAAACAGGGGTTCGGTACTGCGGGGAATTCCCCGCCAGTTATTTCATATTATACTTCTGAAATTAGGTTCATGCAAAAGCTTTAGGGTAAATCATATGATGACATTGATGTGGAGTAGAATGATTTCATAGCAGTTGAAGGAAATGTCCTTCATTTAAGGCGACACAAAATTCAAAACTAACACAGGTTCGGTAGCGCGGAGTTATTTCATATTATACTTCTGAAAAAAAATATGGTTCCTGCAAAAGCTTTAGTGTAAATCATATGATGTGGAATAGAAGGACTGGAAAGCAAATTTAAGAAAATGGTGTCCTTCATTTAAAGCGACATGAAATTCAAAACAGCGAGAAGCGGAAGAAAGAAGAACAAATGACAAACGCATTTAGGCATTTAGGGATGCCTAATTATTAGACAAAGCATTTGGAAATTATCGCTTGTGAAGAATTTGAATGGAAACCACGGACATGAACAGAAGATTGGAACAAGACCCAGTGGCGCCACCTTCAGGTGGATCTTGCTGAAACGCAATACCAACCCATGTCTGGTCACAAGGAGTGTATATGCTAAATTTCGAAGGAATCCGACAAATCTTTTGGAAGTTATCGCCTGTGAAGGATTTGAACAGACACAGACACAAAGACAGCAAGACCCATTTCAACTGGAACGGGCATGAAGAAGCGAAACTCAGTGGCGCCACCTTCAGGCAAATGTTACTGAAATCCAGTACGCAACCGCGTCTTCTCATAAAGAATGCGTGTGCCAAATTTCGAAAGAATCCAAGAAAGCGTTTGGAAGTTATCGCTTGTAACTGACATCCACGGACACAAAGAAGCAAGATTCATTTTGACCCAGTGGCGCCACCTTCAGGCAGATGTTGCTGAAATGCAATACCGACTGGTGTCTTGTCGCAAGGAATGCGTATGCCAAATTTCGGAAGAATCCAACAAAGCGTTAGGAAGTAATCATTCGAACAGACATGCAAGGACATGCACGGACACATAAAAGCAAGAACCATTTTGACCCAGTGGCGCCACCTTCAGGCACATGTTGGTGAAATGCGATACCGAATGGCGTCTTGTCGCAAGGAATGCGTATGCCGAATTTCCGAAGAATCCAACAAAGCGTTAGGAAGTAATCATTCGAACAGACATGCACGGACATGCACGGACACGCACGGACACATAGAAGCAAGAACCATTTTGACCCAGTGGCGCCACCTTCAGGCAGATGTTGTTGAAACGCGATACCGACTGGTGTCTTGTCGCAAGGAATGCGTATGCCGAATTTCGGAAGAATCCAACAAAGCGTTAGGAAGTAATCATTCGAACAGACATGCACGGACATGCACGGACACATAGAATCAAGAACCATTTTAAAGTCCCCGGCCGCGTTGCGGCGGGGGACAAAAAAAAAGAACGACTTTCCAAAGTTTGAATACGTTGTCACATACGTTGCTTGGTACATGTATTCTATTTCGTCCACATACACCAATGGTGGCACCGCCCGGAGGCCAAACTGAAAATTTCGTTCCGGAGAGTAAAATTATAATGACATAAAGAGTTTCTTTCCAAATTTGCTATATGGGTATCATGCCACAAAATCTCGATTGAAACCGCTTTCCGTTAGGGTTAGGGGTTAGGGTTAACCCTAACCCTAACCCTAACCCTAACTCAGAACTTAAAATGCCTTCATGAATTCTTTTCCAATTTAGTTTTTGGATATATTGTTACATGATGTATTCTGTTTCGTCCACCTACACCCATGGTTGTCGACACATGGCAGTCAAACTTGAAATTTCATTTCTGGACAGTAAAATTAGATCCACATAAAAGATTATTTCCAAATTTGATATGTGAATAACAAGATGTCGCTTGCGATCACTTTCTGTCCACCCATACCCATAAACATCCTCGCGAGCCAGTGTATCAATCGATAGGTTTGGACTTGGCTAGTTATCGATAGCAGTTCTGGATATAAATAGCTCGAGGGGTTTCAACAAAATCGAACCGATCAGTAAGCGCGCTGAAGCAACTCACCAGGCTAATCCGCACCGAGGTTTGAGTTTTGACTGGGTTGAATTTCATCGCCGGCCAGACTACCTTTGAAATCAACATCGCGTGTCAAAGCGAAAACCGCAGGCTTCAGATACCGACGTCCTAATTCAAATTCTACCACACCCCATGAGTTTTTACCAAATAAAATTATAACAAAAAGAAGGAAGCCCAGGTGGCATCTACCATTAGATGCTACCTCACAACCAATCGGTGTGGATTATATGACGTCATAATTTTCTTCGCGTGTCCAGTTGAACTCGCCCAGAAGGGTAATAGGATTGAAATGGATATCGAAATTTATCGTCTGCCTGTATTTTCTTGTACATCCTGTTGCGGTACCTCATGGAGCCAATTAAAGTTGGAGAAACAACATTTATTCAAAATTGTTGACGTCAATAAGCCTTTTTGGATCAATCCAATCATTGGATGACGGGAGAATTTCACATGTATTCTAAAACCAAGGGTCACGCTTGCATCATTTTGATCGTTAATGAAATGTTAGCACGCCCCTATAGCTGCCATACTGTGGACTCTCCAACTCGTGTCGAATTCAGGCACGCGACTTGCAGGTGTTGTTTGCTTCGATTAATTGGCGGGCCAAAGCATTTTTGTCGGGTATAGGGGTGTTAATCCAGTTTTAAATACACGAGAATGTCTTTATCACCAGGAAACTTCTCCACATTGTTCCGTTTTCAGTATAGTAGAATTGAAATAATTTCATGTTTACTGCGGCAAAACACCTAGAATAGATCGCGCTGCCTACGGCCCACTATTGCAGCACGATCTATTCTATGTGTTTTACCACAGTAAACAAGGAATTATTTCTTAAACAACCACTGGGGATGAAATATACGAGATTGTGTAATAGACGCAACGACTTGAGAACTCATCCGAATCACCAAAAAGATCCAGGTAAACCCTCTGCGAGGATTTGGGGATTACCTAGACTTGTGCAGATGACCCATAGATGGCGTAACCTGGAGGCCAATCTTGATATTTTCGTCTGTAGACAATAAAATTAGAAGTTGACAAAACGGTTTCTTCCAAATCCCACGTTATATCAGTTGGGATCACATTCCATCTACACACATCCATAGGACCGGTGGCGCCAACTAGAGGTCAAAATGACATGACAAATTGAGTGTATCTGAAGCTTATAGCGTTGGACACACCGGTTCTCGTCAGATCACCGAAGATAAGCAACGTAAAGCTCGATCAATACTTGGAAGGGTGACCGGGTGATGTACTGGCTGGGCTGATCAGTGTCCAAGGTAATAGGATCTGTGAGCACTCACAGATGTTGGCACCGTCGTGATATGACCGAAACAAGGTTGAAAACGACGTTAAACCCTACTACTCACTCGATTGTATCTGAATGTCCACTGTATAAAATTACTCAGCCTTTGCCTTAAAGTAAAAAGCCATATCCAGAACTCCAGTCGGCAATTGAATAACCGTCTAACCGGTTGATTAATACTCTTGCATGTTATATACGAAATAATGGTTCAGTGAAAGGAATAAAATTCACGACATCCCATTACGATGCCCTAAAGTTAGGAGATGTTTCATGGCATTCCTCTTCACCGACCTCATTATCAAACCCAACCACCTCGCTGGGGGTCTAATAATACCCCAGCCACCACTCAGATTTTTGGACAGGATTCCCGGCCGCGCGCACATCGGCGGAAGTGACATCATATAGTAAAATAGATGTTTGCCGAACATTTCGATTACTTTTCAAGTCTGCATAATACCTATGTTGACCTAGCGATAAAACGAATTATCTGGAGATTATTTTCCCTGTTTATCTGGACAGAGCATATGAAAAGTAGTTCGCTCATGTGCAAAACCGAAGGAGTTGTTCGGCCGGATACAATCTGAACCGTGCGTACGTGAATTTTCCCCTATACGTCATAGCAACGTAGTAAAGGTCAACTTCCGCTATTGGAAGCAGGGATGTTAAATGAGTCTGTGAAATGGAGCATGCGCTGTGGGGAGGATGTATCAAACCTACACCCGAAGTTTAATGAAATTTCCCTTCTCACACTTGCGTGGCCTAGTTTTCACTGCAACGAATGGAAGAGGAAGAGTTACTTTCCTGTATAATATTCTAGAAGGAGTTACGTCCCTTGTCGTGGCGTCAACTATCTGTCATGCTGACCTAATCGCTCAACCCAGTGACGCCCAATTAAGTCGTCCTATCCGACTCCAAAATGGTAAAATGCCTCTCGTTTAGGTAAAACTTAACAGTTTACTGATAAAATAACCGTTATTTTATAACTACAAATATTTTACCAGCAAAATCACGGGATACATAATGAATAACTCAATAGAGCCACATGCCATTTTTATATGTAAAACACGTGTCAGTTCTTAAAAGGGTTGTATTAGGAAAATTACCTCAGTCAAACACTGAATGTTTTTTGTGTGATTTCTCGTATTTCTGTTCCTGATTTTTTTTTCTTTGCAGAAATTGAGGACGACTGGAAACATTTTTATACTGAATTTAGCAATTGCGGATTTCTTTGTGACATGTTTGGTAGATCCCTTAACAATCATTGGTAAGAGAATTGAGTTGGAGTTTCTTCAACAAATATGCAGATAGATTAACTTTTTTGCTAATACATCGCAGTTAAAGATAATAAGATTGATATAGTTGCAGTCTTGAAACAGTCTTTCATTGAAGCTTGATTTCAGAAATGCGTTTTGCACTTTGATAAGAAGTATTATGGTTGTTACGTCTAAGGGAGCATGCCAAAATTTGGACCGTTCTATTTGCATTTCCGCGTGAAAAACAGACCGTGTACGTGGTCCAACTCTCTCAGCTTTGCACCGGACTTACGGTGTGAACCGTTCCCTGCAGATGAATTAGACCGGTTTAACTTGGTCCGCGAACAACGTTATTCGGACCGCTATCGAAAGGAAATTTTGGAACGGTCCAAAAGGACCGTTCCAAATGGATCGGGGCAGCGTGAACTTTCGATCGCGCTGATAACAAAATCTGGCTGCAGCACGTCCCAATCGGACCGGGCATGCGTGAAAAATGGACCGCGTTCCACGGTCCAAATTTTGACATGCTCCCTAACTTCATTACCACATAATCTTAGCCTACCATTGAGGTATAAGATCAGCTTCCGGAAGTGTTGATACATAGAGATAAATATAGAGATCGAAGCCATATTCCATAAACTCGTGATAGCCTCATTTCAACATTGGAAACCCTGCATCTATTTTTCATCAAGGCCGCGAAACAGCTGATGAGACAGGAGGTCTCCTTGGTTAACATATACGGACGCCCGAAATGTCCGGGACATGAACTCACCAGGAAAACTTCCGGT
>JAVTVY010003874.1:0-39696 GCA_036873755.1 Hanleya hanleyi | reverse complement strand
ACACAAGTAATGACAAATACAACTTATGATCTTCAATATAATTTTACTTGGACAGATAGTCAACATCGTTCAATCCATTATCGTCGGATATTCGAACGAATATAAACACAGATTTCACTTTGAAATAATAGCGTTAGCTAAACAGCACTATGTAAGTTCTCTGGCTCTGAAAGTTTATATTGTTCATTTTTTAGAACAAAAACGGTATGAAGAACAATTCTTTAGAGTTCCAGCTTCATCTTTTTGCCGTTTTTCATTATTTCAATGAAGTTGATGTTTTCAGGTACAATAATTGTTAGAATATCTTTACTCACCGGTGGTACATTTTCCTTGACATTTTCTTTGTAGCATTGACTCACCGGTGGTACATTTTTCTTTACATTTTTTTTTTAGTCATGACAACATGTACTGATAGTTTCCATTTTTATCTCAGCTGGCTTCGGTGGTTGTAACGCATTACTAATGTTTCTCAGCATATTGTTGGTGCTTCTCGCTGGTAGACTTGTACAGCGTTGTTCCTGTGGCCAGTACGACCCATGACCGCCTTGTCACTGAACCCCTTGTTGTAAAGTGTTGTTGCACAAGTGACTTTTCCTGAATGGTTGGTGATGTGCCTCTGGGAGGTACTAATTTCGGCAGCCCCAAACATCTTTTTCATGTATTTGTCCAAACTGTTCGCTCCGATGAAACTGGGCAATTGAAGGGAGAGCTCGAAGATAGAATGCCCCATTGGGAGAAATTGCACTTAGGTATCGTTCATAAACGCTCACAATGCACCTGGGGTTACTCGGGTCCGCGTACTGTTTAATAAACTTTAATAAACTAATAGACAAATATTTTCCCACTTCATCAGTTGATATAGAATACTGTTCTGCTTGTAGATTTCGATGTTCATCCATGGCACGCATTCCAAATAATTTACAGTTATAAAAGAAAACTGCATAACTGAGGCCTGCCGATGCTTCTGTGTTAAATGTACCTCGATCCCAGAGAAATTTCTCATCGTTTTCTGTTATAGGATCTGCGCGTTTCTTCACGACACCTACACCCGCCGCGGTGGGTTCTTTCATGCGACTGTCCGCCTAGTCTAGGCGGAATGTAAAAAACTCTTGATCATCCTTCTTGAAGAAGTTGACGTGCCGTCCATTTTCTCGGAGATGTCTTTGCAATCCAGCGATAATATTTTGCAAGCTGCTGGGAGGGTAGTCCAGTCCATCCTGTCGACGTGTTTCCATCACGAACCTTGCAAGCCAATAGTTTAGTTGACGATTGGTTGCCATGCAAATATCCTCTGGTAGAGGGTCCGGGCAGAGGAAAGTTTCGACCTGGGTATTACGGAACTTCACCCAATCCTTGTAAACAGACACGCTCCATGCGTTAGCTCGTCTTGTTTTGGTGGGAATCCTGTTGTTTAGTTTTTCTTTCAGTTCGATGTCTGACATAGGTTTCCCGTACCTGGTTTCTGTGGTACCGCTACCATTATCGTCATGTAGCAACTGCTGCGTCGGAATGGCTAACAAATTGTCTATTGACGGGGTCAAATCAAAAGTACCCAAAAGCTCGTCAAAATAATCGTCTTCTAGAGCGAGTTGAGAGGGGCCCACTTCTTCACAGAACGACTCCATGGCGGAAACTAATCCGAAAAACAAAGATTACATCAGATTCAACTATAGCGCTCGAGAGTCACGTGATTCTGGTGGCACGCTAACACCAAATATGGGCAAACACTATATGGCTAGACAGTCATGTGATGTTTACTCCTCCCACCTCGATCCTAGATGACATGTGCTAAATAGGTTAGACCATATTTGGCAAGTACTACACGAAATAGCACCTCGAGCTTCGCTCTCGGTGCTATTTCGCGTAGTACTTGCGAAACATGGTCTAACCTTTACTTACTATCCCTCTGATAGACTGAATAATGACACTTAGACTGAATAATGACTCTGATCTTTCTCTTTTCTGGAAGATGATGTGGTCGGTATTTAGAGCGCTTGCATTTTCTGTTGGCGATTTTGTGCTAAACTCTGATGGCGAGGGAACGAGTCTCCATGGGACCGGCCCACCCAGCATAAATATTTGTGTTTCGTCAAGCGCCGTCATAAACATAATTGGATATAAATGTTACTTACTCCTTTTTACCTACCTCCTCAAATATATTTCTCTATTGCGAAAAAAAAGCCACGATGTGTTCATATTTAGTTGTATTCATGCATTAGTGATGTTTGATGATAATAATGTCTCATGAAAAAGGTATTTTTGATTATGGATGCCCACATTCTTTATGGATAGCTAGCTTCTGCTGCTGCTGCTTCATCAAGCGATGTATAATTTAAGTTTCACCAGTTCCCATAATTCCTAGAACATTGACTTGATTACCTTATTTTACACCGGAAGTAAAGCACACGTCAGACGAAATGAAGCGATAAAATTCATTATTGCTGCAGTGCATTAGCACATGCCATCTATGATCTCGGTGTTAACAGCCAATCAAATCCCCAGTTTTGTCCATATACACATATGTGCTATATCATGTAGTACCACACCTTGTGAATATCCCTGTGGAGAGATTCTATTGGAGAACTTCCGAAGCTCCGCCCACACAAGTAGGCGGAGCTTAGGTATCTATGAATGAATTCATTCAAAGAAATCTCTCGAAAGTACGATCACCAGGTACGTGGTACTACAAGATATAAAGACATGCACAAAAGTAATGACAAATACAACGTATAATCTTCAATATAATTTTACTTGGACAGATAGTCAACATCGTTCAATCCATTATCGTCGGATATTCAAACGAATATAAACACAGATTTTACTTTGAAATAATAGCGTTAGCTAAAAAGCACTATGTAAGTTCTCTGGCTCTGAAAGTTTATATTGTTCATTTTTTAGAACAAAAACGGTATGAAGAACAATTCTTTAGAGTTCCAGCTTCATCTTTTTGCCGTTTTTCACTATTTCAATGAAGTTGATGTTTTCAGGTACAATAATTGTTAGAATATCTTTACTCACCGGTGGTACATTTTCCATGACATTTTCTTTGTAGTCTTGACTCACCGGTGGTACATTTTCCTTCACATTTTTTTGTAGTCATGACAACATGTACTGATAGTTTCCATTTTTATCTCAGCTGGCTTCGGTGGCTGTAACGCATTGCTAATGTTTCTCAGCATTGTTGGTGCTTCTCGCTGGTAGACTTGTACAACGTTGCTCCTGTGGCCAGTACGACCCATGACCGCCTTGTCACTGAATCCCTTGTTGTAAAGTGTTGTTGCACAAGTGACTTTTCCTGAATGGTTGGTGATGTGCCTCTGGGAGGTACTAATTTCGGCAGCCCCAAACATCTTTTTCATGTATTTGTCCAAAGTGTTCGCTCCGATGACTTGGCTACTGAAACGTGCATTTTGAAACTGGGCAGTTGAAGGGAGAGGTCGAAGATAGAATGCCCCATTGGGAGAAATTGCACTTAGGTATCGTTCATAAACGCTCACAATGCACCTGGGGTTACTCGGGTCCGCGTACTGTTTAATAAACTTCGGGGATATGCGACGGTGATCCAGACCGCCCTGGACATTTTTGCTGATCCTTCCGCTGAATGACAAATATTTTCCCACTTCATCAGTTGATATAGAAAACTGTTCTGCTTGTAGGTTTCGATGTTCATCCATGGCACGCATTCCAAATAATTTACAGTTATAAAAGAAAACTGCATAACTGAGGCCTGTCGAGGTTTCTGTGTTAAATGTACCTCGATCCCAGAGAAGTTTCTCATCGTTTTCTGTTATAGGATCTGCGCGTTTCTTCACGACACCTACACCCGCCGCGGTGAGTTCTTTCATGCGACTGTCTAGACTTTGCCGGAATGTAAAAAACTCTTGATCATCCTTCTTGAAGAAGTTGACGTGCCGTCCATTTTCTCGGAGATGTCTTTGCAATCCAGCGATAATATTTTGCAAGCTGCTGGGAGGGTAGTCCAGTCCATCCTGGATCTCCATCACGAACCTTGCAAGCCAATAGTTTAGTTGACGATTGGTTGCCAAGCAAATATCCTCTGGTAGAGGGTCCGGGCAGAGGAATGTTTCGACCTGGGTATTACGGAACTTCATCCAATCCTTGTAAACGGACACGCTCCATGCGTTAGCTCGTCTTGTTTTGGTGGGAATCCTGTTGTTTAGTTTTTCTTTCAGTTCAATGTCTGACACAGGTTTCCCATACCTGGTTTCTGTGGTACCGCTACCATTATCGTCATGTAGCAACTGCTGCGTCGGAATGGCTAACAAATTGTCTGTTGACGGGGTCAAATCAAAATTACCTAAAAGCTCGTCAAAATAATCGTCTTCTAGAGCGAGTTGAGAGGGGTCCACTTCTTCACAGAACGACTCCATGGCGGAAACTAATCCGGTAAACAAAAGTTACATCAGATTTAATTATTGCGCTCGAGAGTCACGTGATTCTGGTGGTTTACGTAATCCGGTAAACAAAAGTTACATCAGATTTAATTATTGCGCTCGAGAGTCACGTGATTCTGGTGACCCGCTAAACACCAAATATGGGCAACCACTATTTGGCTCGACAGTCATGTGATGTTTACTCCTCCCACCTCCATCCCAGATGACATGTGCTAAATAGGTTAGACCATATTTGGCAAGTACTACACGAAATAGCACCTCGAGCTTCGCTCTCGGTGCTATTTCGCGTAGTACTTGCGAAACATGGTCTAACCTTTACATAGTTACACACAATCCCGCTCCGTCAAACGGCAAACTCATGCAGAGAACGAAAAAAAAAACCCGGTCCATTGTTTTTTTTACAGTTGGACACCCTACACTAATTACTGACCGATGTGTTAACAATACAAGCAATGTATGTTCAATCCCCCTTAAACTGGAACATGCAGCATATTTGTCCGGGGCCCGTAACGAGTGGGTTATACACACCTACTGGGAGAAAAATATTTACAAAAAAAAAACACTGGAAGGACTATAAAGACGTCCTTAATACGCGACCAAAAACTACACCGCACATATTCATTTATACTATACCCCAAATATAGCATATTAGAATGCAAAAAAAATGTAGAGTGTTTTGTGCACAAACCCTTATACGGACACGTAAATAACTAATTGCACGCGTTAAATGATTAAGAGCAGGCACATATTTATACATACAGATTCAAGGTGTGCTGTCTTGTATGTTTCTATATTTCCGTATTTGTATTCACATAAACGCGAGAAACATGGATGATTTTGTGGGCTTGAGTACTTTTACAATGTGCGTGCAACAAGATAATTACTAATACAGATTATTTCAGTTTTCTATAAAACCCAAGACTTCAAAATAGATGTCCTATGAGCAAGGATAATCTCCTTTTATATCACATAACTTGTATCACTACATACATTGTATGACTCGCACCTACCAGTAGATGTTATTCATTTAATAAATACTGACATGTATACAGGAAATCTATTCGCATACATGCGTGTTATTAGTGTTAGCGTATGCCTACAAACACAGAAAAAAATCTGTGTGCCTTTCTGATAACTGTGTACGTTACTGTACGCTGCACAGTCAATCGATTTCAAACGTTTCGCTTATATCAGAGTTTGTCTAATACTCATGAAGATAATCGATAGAACGACTTTTTCTGACACTGTTCTGGGAATGTCCCCCTCTACCTCGCAGGTTCACGCTTAAAACTAAAGTGTTGAAACTTACTCTTAAAGAGTTGAAATAACCCTTTAAGTGTGTCCACAGGGACAACACTTAAAGAGCAGTCCCTGTGGGCACACTTAAAGGGTTATTTCAACACTTTACGAGTAAGTTTCAACACTTTAGTTTTAAGCGTGTTCCTGGGATTCTGTCGTCCTGATGTCGAGTGAGCACGTGCGCCTCAGCCGCGCCAGGTCGAAAAACTCGCCCCTTGCTGAACAGTCATGTCGCCTATCCTCTGAATGTTCGACTCGCGTTGGATCCTGTAGATTTTGTCGTCCGTCGTCTTAGCTAGGACCTTTCCGTTCGAAGACCAGGCTGATTCCACATTAGTTAATGATCCGGCTCTCATCAACAGATCTTGATTTTTCCTGGTCAGATCCTCCCTTATCACAAACTGTGTACCCTTCAGCTGTCGCCTCTTCAGTATCGACTGGAGTTTATGTTTCCGGCGTACAAATTTGACGATAATGGCTCTGTTTTTTCTGTGACCTTGCCAACCCTATGTGCCATGTCTATATCACTGTCGGTCAAATTCATGTCCAGTTTATCATTTAGCAGGCCCCTAACTTTCTGCGCACAGTCTATCCAGATCTCTTCTTTAACATCCCGCTCTATTCCCCACAGTCTGATGTTTTCCCTTCTAGTATACTGCTCCAGCTCGTTGTTGTCATTATCTATTCTGTTGATTGACTCTGTCATGTTTTCAAATTTTTCCTCCATGGCGTCCATCCTAGCGTTGAGCATGTCGTTCTCGGCTCTTAAATCAAAAACTTCACCCTCAAGCACCTCAATTTTCTCTGTCATTCGTCTTATAACCTCTGATTTTACCCGATTTAGAGATTCGTCCATTTGAGCTTTATTACTGTTGTTCAGCGTTATAATACCATACTGTCTTTCAAATCTGCTAGGGTTGCGTGATTTTTTTCATGGCCATTTGTATATTGAAGTTTTCGGCACAATCGCCCTCGGTCGGACCGGGGCATTTCTCCGAAACCTCAAAAGTGGTGTCTTTTTTGATCGCTCATATTTTTTGCAGGTTTTAATTTCTTCTGTTCTGGTTTTTTCGTCACTAATGGAGTGCTGGTATCAAAAGAGGGTTCCCCGGGGGAAGAAGAGAAAGTCTTTCGTTTAGGAGTACATGTAGCCTTTGTGCGTTGTGCCCCCTTCTGTTTGGGCGGCATTTGTATACAGTCTTCAAAGTACTCTTACCTGCTGTACTAGTTTATTAGATCTGATCGGTGAGCCAGCCGGGTAGTTAAAGCACGGGATTTTCTGTGAGCTGGGTTAGGCTTTCATGGTCGCAGTAAGACAAAGGCCACAGTTCTTTGTTCAGTCAAAGTTCTGATTTTCCACAATTCTGGCGTGAAATATTCACATCTTCTGCGTCAATCTCTTGACGATTACTTCAGCATGGTAAATATTCCCAACATCTCCGGCTAAATTAGGTTATTTCTCACCTTTTCACCCAAAAATGACAATTTACCCGGGAGCTCACTCACTGTTCGACCTATCCACATGACGCATGCGCATGCACATCAGACTATCATTTACTAATTTTTCATGCAGTTTTTGCAAAGAAACACATAAATAAGTTATTGCCCGGAAACTGAATTTAGAATTTGCCACCAGGTGTCGCTACCTGTAGGCACAAGTGTGCGAAACACAATCCCTAGCGACATATCGCGGTTTCAAGGGAATACATGAGGAGTCAGTTAAGAGAAAAAGAGGTGTAAATGCGAAATAATATTCTCACATTCTCACAATCTCCTTCATTACCGTATTTTAAAAAAGGCATTTCTTTTTTAATTGACAAAATTATAAACGGTCCATGAATCGTTTTAAAAAAGTAGCTTAAGGTTACTGTATCGGGTCGAAGCTTGAAAATCTCGATTTTTTTGTCTTATACCAGAGTACACAGGTAAACATACAAGTTCGGGGAATAAGAAATTATGAAATTAGTGCGTTGCAGTAAAAAAACATTGTTAAAACTTTTTAAAATAAGCCATTCATGGAGCAGTAGGTGAGACTCAATCAGGCGAACTTCGTGCACCAGGGGACACAGCAGGTTATAAGAATTACTCTCGCTCAAAGCGAAGAATGTGTATTGAGGTCCACGCCAAAGAAGTATAACTAATTGGCTCATCTAGCATAACATCCTCAAATAGCCATGGAACAGAGAATATTTGAAAATGTTAGTACAATGTGTGTTACCGAATGTGTAAATGAAGTTTGAACAGGATGTTTACGGCACAATCTTGATAAACAATGTTGGCCTATAACTTACTTTGCCCGTCAAATAATTATAATAAACCCGGAACACCGTACAATAGTGTTTGACATCTACTCAAGCGGTCACAACATTGTCTCAGCGGGGTTCTTATCCAACTGCGAACAGGGGATTGGCGTGGCTCAAGCTGTCAGACACAGTGCTGATTGTTTTTTGGCCGTTTTCTCCGTTTAGTTTTTCGCCAAAAAGTGTTTTCCCCCGTTCTAATTTCTCTCTTGTTGTTTGATGTACAAAGATGAACTTTGGACACAATATTCCAATCATGTAGATCTTCAAAAGGTTGCCTCAAATTGTATAAGTTCGGCCCTACTCCTGAATCATTTATGATTTAGTGGAGAGGGGTCGAGGTTTTGTAGATTTTTTCAATCTTCCATATTTGCACAACGATAAAATAACTAAAAAAGCTGAGGCAACATTTTTATTCAAATGGTAAAGTTCATTATTCCAAAAAGCAAGTTTGTTTGGTAAAAACTGAGAGAATCATCGCGTGATTTTGAGGACTATACTTTTTTAAATGACGTCATTTATCTTTAAATAAATCGATTCTTGTGATAAATTCGAGAAAGTTATTTATTATCTCAATTCCTTGAATCAAGCGCTTTCGAAAAATGTATAGTTTGTATGGATACAAAAAAACACTGCCCCGCAAATAAGCAAAATTGTGACACGTGCACGTACGCAAATGGGACCCGATACAGTAACCCTAACCTCTTGATCTAGAGCATGACGGAATTTTACGATAATAAGATAGCCTGACCGACTTTACAACTAATGCCGCTTGACTGATTTCCACCCTGGAGCGATTTTTATTACGTGGTATTTTCAGATTTTAAAGGTGAACTGCAAAGTTTTTTCGATTCGCAATATTTTCCTATTATGTCCGCAATACTATTGACAAATTAAAATCTGACGAGTTATTTTGAAATTCTTGGGAGCATATTTTACCCGAAATTTGCGAATATAAATCTGAGCTTAAATTGCAGTGGTGTTCGAAATGAGAATGAAAACATCCATCGCTTATCTCCCCTGATTTCCAACATATGGCGCTGTTCATGACGTCCGTTGTGCTTTAGGGAAACGTCAGAATAATGTCGACGTTGATGTGTCAGTAGTAACCAAACGTGATTTCGAGGTCTTTGCTCCTCACTGCGCATGCGCGAGAAAGTGGTGTGCGCAGGAGTGTTGTGCGCAGGTATAAGAATTTGTGGCGGTTTTGTTTCGGTGTTCTGCGCAAGTATGACGTCATGTATGACGTCACTTCCCGTCTGCGTGAATCGGGCGTGTGTATTCCTCCGCGGTGATGCGGTCTGGTGGTGATGCGGTCTGCCTCCGCGGACAGAAAGTAGTCCCAAATTCTCCGGCATTCCCCTGCAATCTTCAGGGGCGAGAGGGGTCCCTAGTTTACCGATTGGGTCGTATGAGGTATCAATGTGAAGCATTCGTAAAGGGGCATCTGATGGGATGGGTGTGGAGTTTAAATATTGTCATTCTGCGCATGCGCGGTAGACCAAGGGTATGGAAATAGACGTTTTGGGGTGTAGGTTGGGCACTAGTGGTCCGATGGAGTCGAGTGAGGTATCAATGTTAAGCATGTGTGAGGGGGCATCCGGTGGGCTGGGTGTGGTGTTGGAATATGGTCATTCTGCGCATGCGCGGTAGACCAAGTGTATGGAATAGACGTTTTGGGATCTAGGGGATCCCCTAATGGTCCGATGGAGTCGTATGAGGTATCAATGTGAAGCATTCGTGAAGAAGCATCCGATGGGTTGCGTGTCGGGTTGGAATATCGTCATTCTGCGCATGCGCAGTAGACAAAGGGTATGGAAATAGACGTGTTGCGGTCTAGGTGAGCCCCTAGTGGTCCGATGGTGTCCTCTGAGGTCTTATTTTGAAGCTCTCGTGGAGGAACATCCGACTGCACTCCTGGTTCGTCCGTATAGTCTGCGCATGCGTAGTCTGGCCGTAGTATAGAAAGCAGGCATTTTGGGGATGCGTGTGTTTGACCCACCACTAGGGGTCCGTGGTTGTGGTTGGGTGGTGTGGGTTCTGCGCACAGACGTCACTTGTGGGGTTTCACTAAAACTACCTCCGAACCCAGAAGAGTTCCAATTTTTCCCGTAGACGTAGGGTCCGGATTTTCAACATCCAAGTTTTCCCCGGCCCGGCCAGGCCGCAGCGCGCGCGCTCGGGTTTTCCGGCCGAGTACGCGCGCGCGCGGGTTATCCGAAAGTGTGCAAGGGCACTATATCACATCGGGGTATACATTTCATCCAAGTATAGCGTAAAGCGGTTGTCTTGAATAACAACAAGTTCAGCAATGTTTATACAGTTTATTATCCCCAATGTTACATCATACCCAGACGGGGGGAGCCGCCCTGGGTATGTTTAGTATGTTCACAGCAAAACAAATTGAAATATCAAACACCATGTTTTATTATTTAACGCACCGTCACATTTAATGTTTACTGAGCTCAAGTCAACGATCAGCATGTAGACATAGAGAGTATATACGGCATGTTATGCTATTCATCAGTGCAAGGGTGACGCATTCAGCCGATGGGGGTGGTCGATCAGCTTGGTAACGAAGAACGTAACATTGGTCACCCTCTCTACGACCCATTGTGTGTTGGGGCGTTTACGATGTGCCCATCTCAAGGGATCCACGGTGTCCAGTTTCTCCAGCATCGTCCCTAGCGACGTCCGGTTAATGATGGTGAACGGCTGGTCAAACACATGGCTGTTATTACTGGCATAATAATACCGTAACTGGTCCGTCTCTTTGTGGCGTAAGATGTACCCGAAAGTGACATTCAATTTGAACACCGTAGCTTGGTCATTGAAGATGGCTTCCACGTAACTGCGTAGAAAGGTGAGGTCGGTCAGTGGGAAATTGTAGATATCTGGAATGGGGCGATCACGGTGGAAAACGTGCCGTCTCATGGGTCATTGGTGCCGATAGATGTCACTCACTGGATGGGCGTCCTGTAACAGATCGCTAGGAACATCCACTGCATCTTCCAGAAAATGTTTGATGTCGTCAGACGTATGACTAGCAACAATAATGCTAGGGACTGGCTGGATATCTAGGCTCTTCTGAACTGTGGGTACAGGCGGGCTCTCTGTAATCGCATCACCAGTGGCATTCGTCTCCCCGGGCTCATCTTCACTGGGTCTGACCCTCCTGGGAGCCATTTTAGTGGGAAGTTGTCGCCCAAACCGTAGAGACGGGGCATGAATCAAACGCTGATGCCGCCTTAACTGACTGGGTCGTTTGAAGAGTTGACCACATTCATTACATTGTTCCGTCGCGCCCTCGTGGAATGAGCGTTCGTGGTGCAGTAAAGGATCCTCCCGATTAAATGACCGTGCGCAGGTTATACAAGTATATCGTGCGCCGTTGTGGATGGAGGACTCGTGCCGTCGCAAATCTTCTGGGCGAGTAAACTGCTTCTGGCAAGTTGTGCAAGTGAACATCTTGGTGCTATTTCGTGCCATATAGGTCTTCTCCCCCATGATATCTACCTCCATGTGTTTAATGATTATGTTTTCCACCATGGGTAGATCACATATATCGGCCACATGCTGCATCTCATCAACGATATAGATACGGTGCTGCAGAAGCTTAGCTCGGTGGGATGGCTCCATGACTGTTGGCTCCACTGGTAAGACAAGTAGCTCCTCTCGTCAGATATGCTCAGGCTGGTGAGGTTCAGGCAAGTAGCTCCTCTCGTGAGATAGGCTCAGGCTGGTCAGGCAGGCTCAGGCCGGTCAGGTCAAGCAGGCCAATGAATGCAGCAATGCCATAAAATTCCCACTTTTATACACCTACATAGAAGTACCCGGGTGTAGGTGCGGACGTGAAGTGCCCGGATGAAAGACACGGACGTCACCGAAAAGACACGGACGTCACCGAAAAGACACGGACGTCACCGAAAAGACACGGACGTCACCGAAAAGACACTACCCCGTCAAGACCCTCATACATACCCGGATGCAGGCGCGGACGTCACCGAAAAAACCCCACCCACAGTCAACTCACCACATACAGTCGCCCCCTCAAGACCCTCATACATACCCCGATGCAGGCGCAGACGTGAAGTTCCCGGATAAAAGACACGGACGTCAGCGAAATTCTGTGGGAAAAACCCCACAGACAGGTCAGTACATGCATTCCTATCATGTTTCCTACTGGTTCCTGCAGCGTGGATGTGCTGTGATGGAGGGGCTAATAAAAGGATTGACCTGTAATCTTTGTTGTTGTTGCTCTCTTTTTGGACTAACCAATCAGAATAGTACGTATCACGGACTACACCCGTAGAGCTACGTCTAGGCGCGCATGTATGACATGGTCTATAAAACACGTCCCTCTGGATCCCACACCCCCATTCCTACGGTTACAGAGCCATGACGGACACCCATCCCTATGCGACTCGCAATTTACAGCATGCCACCGTGGTTAATTCACTCACGGGTTACCGAGCAGTGGTTCGGTCCATGTTTGCAGATGGCGACGACAACGAGGGGCGACGCCAGATCCTGAAAGAGTCCACAGAAGCGGTCCTCGACAGAGTGCACACGATGGAGAGGTGTGCTATCACTCACCACTACTGGACTATGACAGCCATCCTAGACGCTTGTAATCCTTGATGTCCGGGCTATGGACTACGAGCGCTCACGCCGGAACCAGCGACGGCTCGTTGGCCTAGTAATGGTCTGTGCCCTCTTGACCCTGACGCTGTGGCATTGACAGTGGGACCTGACCATAAATACGAGGGTCAGTCACAGTGTGCGTCATTCATCGATCGTCATTGGGTCAATCAAGTCACCGAGGGACCTGACCATAAATACGAAAGACAGTCAGAGTGTGTGTCATTCACCGTTCGTCATTGGGTCAACCATGTCACCAGTCCTACGAGCCATCCTTCCCCTTACACCCCGGGTGGGGTTACACGTCTATGAAGATAAATTCACCCTCGTGGAAGACCGTGGAGATGTTTGCTGGTCGCCCGCTGAGACCGTATCTAATACGGTTACGCTACAAATTTAAACGGGTGTTGAGCGGTGAGCTCGACGGAAACCTCATCCACATAGACAATGCCATCTACGTACACCGTGGACCCTTCTTCCCACGCCTTGGCCGTTACCAAGACCCTACGCGAGGCTTCACCCTAGACCCCGATTTGTGCACAGCCTTCGAGAAAGTTGTGCCTATTATGGACCAGCTGGTTACACCGGACGAGCGGTGAGCTGATCAGTTGGAGTGGGCTCGTGCCCTGAGTGAAGCGGCGGCAGAACCCAATGAACAAATTACCAAACCTAGCAATGAAGCGGAGGCAGACGATGATGCCATTGATTATCCGGCTAGACTCAGTCAGCCCAGTGACATGACCACCCGATCCTTTGATCTCACGGGGTTGCCCCTATAAATACGAGAGACAGTCAAATCTTGTACCATTCACGTACTGACCATGACGGAGCATATAATACGGGCGTATCTCAGCTTGACCCCCGAGGTTTTCCTGTACGTTTATGCGGATAAGGTCGATATCATGGAGGAGGTGGGAGACATCTGTGATGCGGACCCTACACAACCGTGCCCGGCTCACATTCGTCTGTCCCGAGAGGGTTGGACCAAATTCAAACGGGTGTTGTCTGGTGAACTGGACGGCGACTTCATCCACTTGTGTCACGATGTGTACATCCGACGCGGCCCCTTCTTTGCTCAATTGGCTCGGCTAGATGGGGGTACAGTCCATTTTACCCTTCACCCTGATCTATGGTCTGCATTGAAAGATGCCGTGGTAGATGTGGATCAAGTGCTTACGGAGGAAGATCGGTCATCAGACGAGTTGGACTGGTCATTTACCATGGACAATGTGCTGGCAGAAGCCAACGAAGAAAATCAGAAAGAAACTCCGGCCCAAGATATACCTGTTATAAATAAACGATAGAGCCAGGGTCCATCATCATTTGTCACCATGAAGAGCTGGGAGAAGGTGTTGGATAACTTATACTACAGTCCCGACAGTCCGGCGGCCTATAGTGCATTGACGGCTCTCTATCGAGCGGCCAAACCCCAGGGGATACAACGTGCTCAAGTCCGAGATTGGTTAAGAAAACAAGACACCTATACCTTACATCGAGCTGCCCGTCGCCATTTTCTACGGAACCGGGTCATCGTGGGTGGACTAGATGCCCAATGGCAAGCGGATTTGGTCGATATGAGCGCCTTTGCCAAACACAACGATGGGAATCGGTATATCTTGACGTGCATCGATATCCTGTCGAAGTATGCGTGGGTGGTACCCATCCGGACGAAAACGGGGGCGAATCTCATAGCGGCGTTCAAGGACATCTTCAAGACCGGGCGCAAACCCATGTATTTGCAAACCGACGAAGGCACGGAATTCCTCAACAGACCGTTCCAACAGTTTCTGAAAGCCCAGAAGGTGTTTTTCTTCCATACGTACAACGAGACCAAGGCTTCCGTGGTGGAAAGGTTTAACAGGACATTCAAAGGCCGCATGTATAAATATTTCACCTATAAGAATACAAGGCGGTACATCGATGTTCTCCCGAAACTTGTGAGTGGTTACAATCGAGCCTATCACCGGAGTATAGAGAGAGCCCCATTACCGTGACCCAACGCAATGAAGCCCAAGTCCGGCGTGTCTTGTACCCCAGGCAATCGCAGCGAACGACGAAGGAGGTGTACAAGGTCGGGGACCCTGTACGGATCAGTAAAGTCAAAGGTCAATTTGAGAAAAGTTACTTGCCCAACTGGAGCGATGAGCACTTCCTGATTAAACGGCGCCTACCCCGACAGCAGCGAGTCTATGAACTGGAAGATCTTCAAGGGGAACCGTTGCTAGGGACGTTTTACGAGACGGAATTACAGCCTGTCGTAAAAACACAGCAAGACTACTACACGGTGGAGCAGATTTTGAAAACGGAACGTCGACGTGGTAAACTGTTTCATTTCGTCAAATGGCAAGGCTGGCCCTGTTCCTTCAATTCCTGGGTGGCGGCCAACCAGGTGAAACAACTATGAAGCCAGACACCACTACCGTCATCCTTCATTCCACGTTCGATCACGGTGCTATGGACAAGCAGCAGCTGCCTCTGAACACAGCGTCTCTCAAAACGCGCAAAGCGCAAGTGGGCTTTGTGGTGATATTGCTAACCCTGCTGAGTGTGTTGTACGGATGTGTGTTTTACGACTTAGCCTATGTGAGCACGCTACTTAACCAACTTAGAACTCCAGCTGTGAGTGGCAGTGAAACCAGCCTACAGATAGCACCAGTCACTTCCGTGATCGAAACGAGCCCAGTCATCACCACCACCAAACCCCGTGTACAAGCCACATCGAGCTCCACGCCGAGTATACAGTCAACACCTACACCAAGTACACCCACTACGTCTGAAAACCCACCGGATTTCATCCCTCACAGTGAACAGACAACGACGACCGACGTTATACCCACCACCATCATCACTCACAGTGAACAGACAACGACGACCGACGTTGTACCCACCACCACCACTCCAGTTCACTCGTACCAAATTTACAAGAGCGGGTTACCACGACAGAGCATACAGCTCGAACCATGGACCCTCGGTGGCAGCATCCCTTCACTTGCGTCATCGCAGGACCGACGGGCTCCGGCAAAACGCACTTCGTCAGGAAGCTCCTTCAACACGCCGACAGCATGATCACCCCACCCATTGCCAGAGTCGTGTGGTGTTACGGAGAATGGCAGGCAGCGTATGCAGCAATGCCCCACATCACGTTCGTGGACGGCCTACCCAACCTGGCCGATTTGGAACCCGACACCTTGGTGGTTCTGGATGATCTCATGGTGGAGACGGATGCGCGGGTCACCCAACTCTTTCCCAAAGGCAGCCATCATCGACGGCTCAGCATCATCTACATTGTGCAGAATCTGTTCAGTAAAAACAAAGAACATAGGAACATCAGCTTAAATGCCCACTACCTGGTGGTCTTCAAAAACCCGAGAGATACCACTCAACTGCTGCACCTGGCGAGACAGATGTATCCCGGCCGCACACCGTTTGCGTTGGAAGCCTTCAAAGATGCGACATCCCCTCAGCACGGGTATATGCTCTTCGACCTCAAGCAAGCCACCCACGACCACCTTCGACTACGGACCGGCATCTTTCCCGGAGAGACCCACCACGTGTACATGCAAAAATAATGTAAACACACCCACACTGGCTCCCCCAGCTGGAGTGTGTGTTTGATGATGGGGATAATAAAAAGAATTAATACCACAGCATGATTGACTTTGTCTCTGTTCTCTGAGGTAGATAAAAAGAGCAGAGTTGTGAGTTCTGGCATTAGCTGTACATGATGTATGCGCGAGTACGGAAGCACGCTCCGACGCTCCATGTATTGAAGACGGCCCCACCCGAGTTGGTCCGAACCATTGTACGGGGTGCGGACCCTGACCTTGTACGCTGTCTGTGCGAGATCGGGTACAACCTGTTAAAAGGCAACGTTCCACTGACTCCGGCTCAGAAGACCAAGTTGGCCAAGCATAAGACAGGTCTTCGAACCCTAGTCCAAAAGCGAGTCTCTCAAATACAAAAGAACAAGGTGTTACAGAAAGCCGGCTTTCTCGGGGTCATCTCAGCACCGTTGGCCGCTTCCGTATTGGGTCCAGTATTGGGTGGACTCTTCGGGCGACAATGAACCACACGAAAAAAATGGTCCTCGTTGAACCACGGTTCCTTCAAAACCTCCAATCGGCCTACCCTGTTCCACCTACGGTGAAGACCATAAACACCCTCGATGAAGAGATGCAACAGATCTTACAGAGACCGAGGTTAAGCGACAGTGAGAAAGTACAACGGTACAATGAGACGCTTCAACGGTACATGACGTTCATGGACCAATACAAAACCCTCTCTACCTTACCACCACCACCAGCACCACGAGATACACCGCCGTCCTCAGCACCGCTCCAACAGCCGCCATTACCAGGGGTACCACCCACCGCCCCACAGTGGGTGGAAGACGAAGTGCTGAAGAGTGTACCTGCATCGTTCAAGAAACAAGCTAGCCTGGTATTACAACGGATGAAACAGAATCCTAACATGACTTGGAATGATAAAGGCGAACTCCTGGTACAGAATCAGGTGGTCCCCAGGACCCACATGACGGATTTAGTGAATGATCTGATGCGTCAACGCAGGTCGCACACAGATCCTCGAGGATGGGAGGTCTTCGCTCAAGGTTTGGAAGACATGCATGTACCACAGGAATTGGTGGGGAATCCCCACCGCTGGGCCTTTATGCAGCGAACCCAGCAATCGCCGAGTGGCCCACTACCTTCTTGGGAAGCCGAATGGGAACCGGAGTCACCCCCCAAAACACCACCACAACGGGCACCTTCTTTTCAGGCCTTAAAAAAAACATCCTTGATCAGGACACCCCACATCTCCAGAGCCGCGACACGTAGCAAGTCACCGCGACGAACACGACGCCGGACACAACCGCCCAAGGCCTGGAACACCTATTAAAACCAACAGCAGCAGCAGGACAGCTCAGTCGCCATGTTTTACCTCACCCTACCCAGTAACAGTTCGCTGGATGTGTTTCCTGACAACACCTTGGCCAAGTACGTCACCCAGTTATCGCAACCGTTGCATTTACCTGGACGATGGGAATGTGGCCTCGTGGATATCCTATACCCTTACTCGTGGTACCACGTGCGAGCCAATGCAGTGTGGTACGAGGTGACCTACGAAGACAAAAACACCCGACTCACCCTCCCCGAAGGCCAATACGATACCCCCAAGGAGTTCATGCAGGGGCTGACAAGACTGTTGCATTATAAGGCTCTACGGGAGGTCACGAATGTTTCAAAACCCATCAAATCCTTTCCCTTCAAGAATCACGTGGACTTCGATTACAACGCACACAACGACAAGGCACAGATCCTCCTCACCGCCCACCTGAGTGTCGTACTGAGTCTTATCCTACAGCAAATGCTGAGTCTCGCTCACGCGACCTACACGGGTCCATCCGAGGACCATGGCCAGATCCCGATGGATATGAAGTCGGGTATGTACGGACTCTACGTCTACTCGGACGTAGTCGACAACCACATCATGGGCGATATCAACACACCTCTGTTACGGGTGGTCCCCATTAAAAAGACGTATGGAGATCAAGTCACCCACAGTTTCACTCACATGCCCTACCTACCCGTACGACAAACCGACATCAACACTATCACGGTGGATATAAGAGATGACACGGGACGACCGGTGGCATTCGAACGAGGAAAAGTGGTGCTGACACTTCATTTTCGACAAGCACGTGCTCCCCACTTTGTATAATGAAGGTCCCTTACGAGTGCGATGCACGCAGCTATATGGACTATTATGCCCAACAGGCCGGGGGTGGCCTTCCCGTCTTTAGTGGTGCACGCATGCAACGAGGACATGGGCTGGGGAACATACTCGGGAGTATCGTCAAAACGTTCCTGCCCTTGGTGACGCGTGGGGTGAAAGCAATCGGCAAACAAGCGATACGCAGTGGACTGCAAGTGGCCGGTGATGTCTTGGGGGGTACGGCACCCAAAGAAGCCTTGAAACGGCGGGCCAAAGAAGCGGGAGGCGTCTTGGTGGCCAAAGCACAACGCACCGTAGGGAATAAAAGACCTGCACCACCTAGCCCACGCACCAGTCGACGACCGACCCAGCGACGACGCACATGGAAGACCCAGGATATCTTTTCTTAAACATGTCCTTGATCCACGCAGAGTCATGCCCCTCCACCAACAGTGAATTTGATTTGTGGACCGTGCCGCCCACACAGACCAGTACCGAACAAGGATTATGGGTGGAGCATCTCCCGCTCTCCAGCATCAACGAAACAGGGCCCATCGAGTTCACCATCAGTGATGCGGATACGGCCTATGTGGATTTAGCCCATACATACTTGTATGTGAAAGCCAAGGTCGTCAATGGGGATGGCTCCAGAATCATCCAAGCTGCAACGGTGGGCCCGACGAATCTCTGGCTGCACTCGATGTTTCAACAGGTGGATATTTTCTCAGCGACAAACTCATCAGTGACTCGACCAACACGTACCCCTATCGAGCCTACATCGAGACGCTGTTGTCGTATGGACGAGAGGCTAAAAAATCTCAGCTGACAGCCGCTTTATTCTACCAGGACACAGCCGAGCACATGAGCACGGTGGACAATGAAGGATATAACAAACGGAAGGCTTTCACCGCCAACGGCGCCTCGGTGGATCTCATGGGTCGACTGCACGCAGACATTTTCATGCAAGACCGGTACCTCTAGAACAAGATCCCCATCAAAATCCGACTGATACGGGCGCCTCCGACCTTCGCCTTGATGGCCACAGACGTAGACGGACATGCAGCCGACTATAAGATTGTCATCCAAGACGCAGTCCTGTATGTCGGAAAAGTGAAACCGAATCCAGCCGTTCAACTGGGACACCTCAAAGCCTTGGAAACAAAACCAGCCCAGTACCCTATCCGACGTGTACAAACCAAAGTGTTCTCTGTGCCTGCTGGAAATATGAGCGCCAACAAAGAAAACCTGTTCCTGGGGGAACTACCCAAGCGATTGATCCTGGCCTGTGTGGAAAATACCAGTTTCAGCGGAGCCTACCCAGAGAATCCGTTTGACTTTAAACATTTCGGCATCAATTTTGTGACCCTGCATGTGGATGGACAACAGGTCCCAGCCACGGCCTTAACACCGAACTTTGGGCGCAGGAATTTCATTCGAGCCTTTCAGAGCCTGTTTACAGCCACCGGTCAAATCGACCAGGACGAAGGGAATATGATCAGTCGGGAGGACTACGCGAACGGGTACACGTTGTTCTGTTTCGATCTGACCCCCACCTTAGAGAACGACCATCAGCTGGCCCTGGCCAAGCAAGGCAATTTACGGTTGAAAATCCACTTTGCACGAGCCCTCGGGACCACCGTCAGTGTGATCTGCTACGCCGAGCTTATCAACATCATTCAAGTGGACAAGGCGCGCAACGTCCTGTGTGATTTTGCCACCTAACATGGATACAGACCAGATAACCACCGTGCTGGAGAATGACCCAGGGACACGTATGGTTTTTCAAGGGGTGTTCGCCCGAGATGTGTTCCCATTAGACCGTGTGTATCCTGCTGCTTACGTTCTCAACACGGACCTGATGGATCGGCCCGGTGAACATTGGGTGGCGGTGTACTTGACAGAACAGCAGGGCGAATACTTTGACCCGTACGGCCTGCCACCCCTCCATCCGGATTTAACAGACTTCATGGATCAAGGCACAGAGACGTGGTGTTGGAACAGTGAAACGTTGCAAAGCCTGACCAGTAGCGTGTGCGGACAATATTGCTTGTTTCACCTGTACCATCGATGCCGGGACAGAACCGTATCTACCATCGTACAGATGTTTGACGAATACCCCAAGGCCGAGGACCGCGATGTACTCGTATATGACTGGGCCGCCCATCATTACAATGTACAAGCCCCGTTCTGGGCTTAAGTTCTTTCAGTGTACAAGCCCCCTGTTCTGGGCTTAAGTTTACAAGCCCCCTGTTCTGGGCTTCAGTTCTTTCAATGTACAAGCCCCCTGTTCTGGGCTTCAGCTGTCACGTGGTTGTTCTTACGTTGTTGTTGTTAGTTAATTTTTGAATAAAAAAAATGTGCGTTTCCTATATGAGCATAATGCATGAAACTGGCTTTGAACACCGTATTAGCCAATCAGTGGCCTAGAATGGGGCCAAAGGTAACCCATCAATGTCCAGAAAACATTACCCGGGTGTACAAGAACCCGGATGTAGGCGCTGACGTAGGCGAAAGCATCCTAGTACACGGATGTAGACGCAGACGTGAGCGAAATTCTAGTACCCGTCCATTGGTTCTTTTATCGATCGCTCATTGGCTCTTTTTCTCGACCGCTGATTGATGCAAATGGAACTGCTCATCCTTCCCAGGTTAATTTACAATCCCCTTTTTGGGTTCAAGCTTTGTATATCGATGCCGCAACATTGTTGCCGAAACTTGCCGAAAGGGAGACCTTTGACCTTTTGACCTGGATGCGCCCTTTGACCTTTTGACCCGACATTCAGCCGCGCACTTCCGGTGATGACGCGTGCGCGCGTGCGGCCGGATAGCGCGCGCCCTGCGGCCGGGGCGGGCCGGGCCGGGCCGGGCCGGGCCGGGCCGAGGAAATCTTGGATGTTGAAAATCCGGGCCCTACGTGTACGGGAAAAATTGGAACTCTTCTGGGTTCGGAGGTAGTTTTAGTGAAACCCCACAAGTGACGTCTGTGCGCAGAACACAACCACAACCACGGACCCCTAGTGGTGGGTCAAACACACGCACCCCCAAAATGCCTGCTTTCTATACTACGGCCAGACTACGCATGCGCAGACTATACGGACGAACCAGGAGTGCAGTCGAATGCTCCTTCACGAGAGCTTCAAAATAAGACCTCAGACGACACCATCGGAACACTAGGGGCTCACCTAGACCGCAACACGTCTATTTCCATACCCTTTGTCTACTGCGCATGCGCAGAATGACGATATTCCAACCCCACACGTACCCCATCGGATGCTTCTTCACGAATGCTTCACATTGATACCTCATACGACTCCATCGGACCATTAGGGGCTCCCCTAGATCCCAAAACGTCTATTCCATACACTTGGTCTACCGCGCATGCGCAGACTGACCATATTCCAACACCACACCCAGTCCATCGGATGCCCCCTCACACATGCTTCACATTGATACCTCACTCGACTCCATCGGACCACTAGTGACCCACCTACACCCCGAAACGTCTATTTCCATACCCTTGGTCTACCGTGCATGCGCAGAATGACAATATTTCAACCCCACACCCACCCCAATCGGTACACTAGGGACCTCTCTCGCCCCCGGAGAATGCCGGAGAATTTGGGACTACTTTCTGTCCGCGGAGGCAGACCGCATCACCACCAGACCGCATCACCGCGGAGGAATCACACGCCCGATTCACGCAGACCGGAAGTGACGTCATACATGACGTCACACTTGCGCAGAACACCGCCACAAAACCGCCACAAAATCTCATACCTGCGCACAACACTCCTGCGCACACCACTTTCTTGCGCATGCGCAGTGAGGAGCAAAGACCTCGAAATCACGTTTGGTTACTACTTGTGCCGGAGCCGGGTCGAGCTGCAAAACTATATTTTCCTCAAAATTAGTTTCCTGAAATATCGGCCTTGCGAGAATTGCGATGGTCAATTGCATCAAAATTGTGATCAATCATATAAATATTTCCATTTTTAAACAACTAACCATCGCAATTTTTCCAGGCTGATTGTTCAGTTTGTAAACTTGGAGTAAAATCTGACTTAGCAGTTATGGGATAGAAATTTCAGCTGTCTATAAATTTATTTGTCAGTTTAGTAGTTTCTTATGGGATGCCTGAGGCCAAATACTCGAAAAAAAAATCAAGTTATCATGTTTACGATTTATTGGATTTTCCGTTTGATAGACTATCATTTATGCCATGATTCAAGGGGAGAAAAAGACAATATAGTTGTCGAAAACTGAATAAAATACGAGGACTTTTGTCGTGCAACTTACCAATTACGATTTAGGATTTAAATCAAATTTTCCATATACTAGTAAAAACACACGTTTTCTCACAATGTTATCTGCTGAAGAGATTTGGTACACGTTCAAATATTTTGGAATTTATGCTTTCGGGGAATGCACATGCATGGTGATGGAGAATCGAAAGGTATCAAATCAGTAGATCTGAGATATAGAATCAAACACCATAAAGCGACAAACGGCATCATGTATACTGTTACATACGAAGACAGATAAGATCTGTATTCCTGCTTGGGCCCGGCGCGAACACAATATTGTCGGTGAACGCGGACGTCAGCGAAATTAGTTGTCAAATATTGTGATTGTGAACGCAGTTGGGCCATTTTACCATCAATCTGCAACATTCAATTCACCACCATACAATAGAAATAAGCACAGTGTTGTGTGTGAATCTGTACATTTTCATTCAATAAGCCTTTCACTTGATATATGGAAGATCAAATATTCGAGTAGGATTCGACGTCAAATCAAGCCGAACTCCATAGTTAGCCATCCCATAGAGTCTTGATCTACCGTACGGTACCGCGTACCTCATATGCAGGTATTGTTTTCGTGAAGATCCTTGTCATGTTACCAACGTTTTGCCGATATTACCGACGGAAGACAATGGTGAAATCATTTGCTTTCAGTAATACCTTTTCAAATGGTGGACCGAATTGTAGCGATGAACATCCGTCAAAACACGACTTGTCAAATGTGTAGGTCACGAGAACTTACAGAGATAAAACATTTCGATATAATACTCTGTAAAGCCTTTGCGGGATAACGTGCTGGCATAATTCATCCCGCATACGAATTTGGGATGAGCGCGTGCGATGTAAATTGGTCATTAACCCTACCTGGCCTGGGCTTTTTGGGACCTGTCGTGGCCTGGGGGGGGGCGAAATGGCCCCCCTAATTATTTTCTTACCCCTTGAGCTAGGGGAAAATGTAAAAAAATCCCAGATGGCCGCTTTGATGACGTCACAGTGACGTCATTTTCAAAAACGGCATTTTTTGGTCGATTTTTCGGTCAGATTTTTCTAATTTTTTATAATTTGCAATTTCTCCGCAAAAACGGCATGATAAATTAGTAAATATTAATGTGATGTGAAATAAAATAGTTTTTGCCCACTTGTCAGAGCAGAAAAGCAGAAATTTTGAAGAAATATGACAAATACATCACTTTCTGGGACCCACATGGTCGCCATCTTGAATTTACCCATGATTTTCTCCTTGGGGGGTCATGCAAATGGGCTCAAAATGACCCCAATAAGGTAAACTATAAAGTCACGGAGCTTCAGCTCTCTATTTTGTGCCGTTCCGGAGATAGCACAGACAGTTTGGTAGGGGGGCCATTTCGGCAGAACAGGTAGGGTTAACGAAGCTTGACACCTGCTGCAGGCATGACGCGCTTCAGCAACGTTTCTCTCAGAGTGATCGTTGATATTTTTACTAAAATACTAATTAAAGTAATGATTTAAATTATATGGGAAAATAAACCCATATTAACTGGATCAAGGGATCAAAATTCCCACTCCAGAGAAAGAAAATATAACAACCTCGCCTCGGCGGCTCAGTATCGATGTATTTTCCTTCTCTCGAGTGGAAATTTTCATCCCATGATCAAGTTAACGTTATGTCGGATCTTCTTAGTCCCAAATGGCCTCTCAAGAACTCTATCCATTTCCCCCTAAAAATACTACTGAATACTGAATAACGTCGCACGCACAGTACAGTACTTCCCCCTCTCGATGCTCGATACAAATCTGACCTTCATCATCACAGCACAATGACGTCATAACTCAAGGGAGGTAATCAGTGTCGCGTGCAGTTGCCTGATTTCATCCAGATAAAAAGTGGAAAAATGCGGATTTATAATCGCACGCTGTTCGGGTTATTTTCAAAAATCTTTACATTTCACCTTTGAGAATTACTGCCATAGCGGAACTTGTTTACGTATCGGCTTGTTGCTTTATCACGAATCGTTCGCACATTATACTGTGGGTCAGGGAAAACAACAGCTGTCGGCTACATTTACAAGTAATTTAGGTTTGTGCACATCTCTAAGGTGTGCTATGAAAGCATCCATCCAATAATTGTATAGCCATGAGTTCGTGTTAAAGACACTGAATTGATGAGCATGAATAATCAAGCGGAAATATTTCATCTATTTATGTGAGGTATTGTTTTTACCGAACTTAAGACCATAAGATACCTAAATTGTCCGGTATCTTTGTCCATACATCTTTATATTACCTTCCGTATCTCGCTCTGTGTGGTAATAACACTAGATCTGATACTATCAGTTAGCTTGCTCAAGCGGATTATATATTGTCAATGCATAGAAGCTGTCCTTTCTTGTTGTAGAAACAAGTTTTAAACCTTTACATGATCCATCTTCCTGCAGGCAGGTAATCGTAGTTTCATTCAAATTAACTACACATTTAGTTTAGCTTTCTGATGACTGGTGGTTGTTTACTCTTCTTGAAACTGCATCTGAAGAAATATTTGCAACATCTAAAGAAATAATGGCTGCTTCATTTGAAGAACTGCAAATTGTGAACCGCGGACATGATCTGAGTATTCTGATAAATTTTTATAACATATTTTCGAACACATTTGCAACGTAATAATGAAAGAAATTCATGGTATATATGAACATTTTCGTGGCAGTGGGATGAACGAATTCTTATTGTGCTGTTCCATTGCCAAGTTGAAAGAACCTTATTCTAACCGTCCTCGACCTATTCTAGTAAACGTCGCGAGCTTCTGATACAGTCAGTCTACATCAATAGCTATATGACATAATAACACTGTTTTCTACCATCCAAAACCAAAGATTCTCTTGTTCTGTAATCGAAAGGTTTTACGGTTCCAAGAGAATACATGAGGAGTGAGTCAAGAGGAAAAGATTTGTATATGCGAATTCTATAACATGCATATGCGTATATCTGAGACGTTTTAGCACGCTTGTGTGAAATCTACAGGCGCCATGTCTAAGCATAAAATCCTAAGCATTCAAGTTAATAACTTAGTAATCTAATGTATTAAGAACATGTACATACATTAAAATTCATACAATAAACCGATCTCTCTCAAATAATTAAAAAAGACAATCTTCTTTTACCCGACTAAAAAGATCTTCCAAAGTAGATGCTAAATAAAAAGTATTTCTTACAATCTTAAAATCTATACAGTCGATAAGAATACCTGTCACTGGGAGATCTTCGAGGCATGGAATACGCCTTTGGACTGACTCTTTTTTTAGTAAATTTTCGTGAGTTAATCGTGTATGGCCGATTCTACATCGTCTAATCATGGCTTGATCGAAACGTTTCTGGCTGTTCACATGAGTATAGCCTAAAGTTGTTTTTAGCTTTGAAGTTTGTTATTATCCATAACATCCCATAAAGATTGAAACGACTTTCTCACATAAGCACAGATAGGTGTTCTTAAATCGCTGTATGGAATTACAACATGATCAACCTCATTATCTAGGGCTGTCTCAGCCATTTTGTCAGCCTCAATATTACCTTTGATGTCAACGTGACCAGGCACCCCCAAAACACAATATCAATCTGTTGATCAGATCTACAGGTATATAACTATAGAATATTCAAGAGGAGTTGGAAGGAGTTGGAGTTCCACTTTTAATCGTTTGAAGGCATGACAGTGAATTTGAGAATATGACATTTTTCCTTTTAATGGACTCAATACCTTCTAAAGCCGACAATAGAGCTTTTGCTTCTGCAGTGAACATCGAACTTTTACCTGACAGTCGACAGGTTTTAGTTTTGGAACTAAAGATAGTAGCACATGTTACTCTCTCACTATCTTTAGAACCATCTGTATAAATAGTCTGATGCGATCTGTATTTTTCTCTCAATAGACCAAATTCTTGTGTATACACAAGCTGGCTTGTGTCTGCCTTTTTTATATTTCGTCAGTGTAATATCTACTTCTGGTTTGGCTAACTGCCATGGTGGAGTTAGCAAGAGCTTGTTGGGTAAAATGTGACTAAGCTTAATACCAGCTGCTACAATGCGTGGTTTCATACGAATTCCAAGTGGTGGAATAATAGAGAGTTTCTTTAACCCTATTTGACCTGAGCGATTTGTGGTGTACCGCTCTAAAAGAAGAGCTCTACAAGAAAACGTAAAGAAATCCAAGATGACCGCCATGAGGACGTCACTGTGACATCATTTTCAAAAAGAGCATTTTTGGACGATTTTTCGGTCAAAATCTTTTTTTTATTTTTGTTTCTTCTTCGCAAAAACTGCATGATCAATTAGTAAATAATAATCTGATATGAAATAAAATAAGTTTTACCCACTTTTCCATACAGAAAAGCAAAAATTGTGAAGAAATATGACGAAAACATCAATTTTTCTGGCACCCCACATGGTTTGCATTTTGAATTTGCTCATGATCCTCCACCCGTGAGGTTATGCAAATAGGCTCAAAATGGCCCCAATATGATAACCTATAACGTCACGAAGTTTCAGCTCTCCATTTTTTGGCGTTCCGGAGATACGAGCAAAAAACCAACAGGGGTGGGGCGAAGGTGCCCCCCCCCCAAGGCCAGGTAGGGTTAAATAAAAATCCACGTACTGAGGGTTGAAAACACAGTTATATGCAGGATTTGAGTGATTTGATCGCAATTTTGTGATATAGTGCAGTGATAATTTAATTTTTCGAAATTCTAAAGGAAATTCATCTGCTTCGACATATAAGCTTTTTTGGGGGGATGTTCTGAACGCTCCGAGGCAAAGTCTTAGTCTTTGATGGAGAATAGAACTTTGCCAAGTTTGACTTGCTTGTACCTTGAAAACGATAGAGCCATAATCAAGTTCAGAACGAACAAGTGATCGATATAAATAGAGAAACGTTTGCTGATTTCCTCCCCACTTATAGCTGGCAATACCTTCACCAAATCAAGAGCTTTCGTGTACTTCGCTTTCAAGCAATTTATATGCGATAAGAACGTTAATCGGTGGTCAAACAATATTCCTAAAAATTTGATCTCTTTTACTACTTTGACCTTAGTTCTATCTAATGTAAGTACTGGATCCTTGTGCTGGAAATATTTTCTGCAAGAGTATATACAATTTGTCTTAGCTCTGGAGAATTTGAAGCCCTTCTCTGGGCACCATTTCTGAAGTCTACTTAGAAAAAATTGTAATGTTCTCTCAATATTGTGCATACTTTTTCCACTACACGATATGTTGAAATCGCATACAAAGAGTGAACCATCAATTGATTTATTCAAAACTAAGCTGCTGGTCTTGATACTAAACAGAGTAGTAGACAAAATATTGCCCCGTGGGACACTTTGATCTTGACCGAAATGATCAGACATGGTTGTACCCAACCGAACTTGGAATTGTCTATCCTTCAAAAAGTTGGATATAAAAACGGATAAAAGGCCCTTCAATCCCATATTATGAAGATCTTTTAGAATCCCGTATGTTCATGTAGTATCATAGGCTTTTTCTAAATTAAAAAAAGATAGAAACCACATGTTCATTCTTAACATAGAAATCTAATCTGACTAAATTATCAATGGTTCTTCTATTTTGACGGAAACCAGCTTGAATATCAGTAAGTTTCTTTTCAGTTCGCAGGTACCAAACAAGGCGACCATTTATCATGCGTTTCATTGTTTTACAAACACAGCTAGTCAGTGAAATCGGACGATCATTACCAGGGTCTGTATGGTTACGGTCAGGCTTTGGTACTGGCATAACAATGGCATTATGCCCTGACGGTGGAAAGTCTTCTGTCATTCAAAGTCAGATTCTGATAGATGTTTGACAATGAATATTATCAGGGCCTGCAGCGGAATCGTTAGATTTCACGAGAGAAGCATGAAGTTCTTCAATTCTAAACAAAGCGTTATAGCTTGCATGGTTACCGAAGGAAAATTTTATTTAATTTTTCTCTTCTCTTTTGTGGAAACTTTGGAATTCAGGTACATAATTATCTGACAAAGAGTTTTTGATAATTGTTTCGCCTAATTTATTTGCAATATCTACTCTGTAAGTTGTCACCTGGTTTCCATCGTTGAGATGATGAACGCTTTCGACTTTTATTCTTTGGATCATATTCCAAACTTTTGTTATAGGAGTATATGTATTGATCTTAGAAACATAATTTGTCCAAGAATCACGTTTGTTCTGTTTCATGGTTCTACGAGCTTCAGCTCTTGTAACTCTGCGAGATCTTTCAAATTTTCAGAATTAGGATGTCGATGGAAACACCGTTCAGCTTTCTCCCTACATTGTTTTTGCTTCTTTGCAGTCATCATTAAACCATGTTTTTTTTAATATGTGCAACTTCTGAAAATGTGTGTATGGTTTGTTAGCAATTTCAATCAGTATATCTGAGAATAACTGTATATTATATGGAACATCAGCAAAAGAGACTGCTTGTAGTTTTTGTGAACAAAGCTTTTCAAAATTTAGCCAATTTGCTTTCTTAAAATTGTATCTTGTTAATGGGGGTCATCAGCTTTTAAAACAGTGGGAAAGTGATCTATTCCACAAAGATCATCATGAACATACCAAGTAAATTCTTCGCGAATAGGAAAGTAACAAAGTGAGATATCTAATGCTGAATAAGAACCATCATTAAAAATACACAAAGAATTGCTTGATATTAAATTTTCAAGAATTTTACCTTAACAACTGTCTTCATTATCCCAGAGGATATTACGACCGTTAAAATACCCATCAATAAACAAGGTTTCGGGGGGCTGATCGTAAAGATTCTGAAGTTCACTAAGACGGAGACTACCAGAAGGTATGTACAATGTACACTGTGCATAATGTGAAAACAGAATTCAAGGTAATACGAACAGCGAAATCTTGTAAGTCTGTCCCTAAATCAACAGGACTGTGTAAAACACCCATTTTAATCAATATTGAAGAGCCGCCTGCAGCATTTCCGTGTTCTCATTAAGCGTGGGAATGACAAGATGTCTATTGGCGAAATTTGAATTTATCTTTATCTGCTTTCTTCAGAAAGGTCTCATTGACAGAAAAAACTGACGGTTCATAATCTTGAGTCAAGACTTGAAGTTATTTGACAGTTGTAGCTCATTTTGCTCACAATTCTACATGAATTCCACTGGAACACCCCTAAAGTCCAAATATGACATAGTTTCGTAGCCTTCTAGAAGTCATTGGCTCGTCAGGACAGGTATATGTGATTTTAGTGTCGACGAGTCTGCGATATGGTTGGTCACACCCGCCAAATGAATTGTCTTTCGATGTCAAACGTGAAACACTGTTAGTTCATGTTTGAATCACTTGAAATGTGCTTTGCTACCAAATATGATAAGGGTTGATGTTTTTCTATGATGCTATTGTCAGTAAAGTATTGGTATAACCAGAGTAGAAATACTACTTGAAGATTCTTTTTTCACAAAAAAATAAAACACAAATTATCTATCGCCAGCTAATATAGTCGTCAAGTATTGGCAAACCTTCAACACATTCGTCAAAATAATAGGCAGACGAAGTAACGTTAATCGTATTCAAACGAATATAGGCCTTCAAGCGACTCCTATAATTCCTATAATTCCTATATTTTTTTGACTTTCATATATATTTTCCTATATGTAGGCCAAATCTCCTATGTTTCCTATATTTTGACAGTTTTCTCGTCACCAATACCCTGAAATGAGTCAAATTAGCATTAGGAAATACATTTCAGAAATTGTTTCGCCTCGCTTCGCTCGGCAAATATGAAAACATTCCAATCTCGCTTTCTTGAACCAAGCAGCAGGAGGGATTTCGTCAATCACCACAACAATGGCCGCCTTCAGCAGAAATAAGTTCATTAAACACCAGAAAACCACTAAGTTCGAAACTTACAATATAGTAGTGACCTGTCTTACACTCTTTTATTCCCTATATTTTAACGAAAAAAATCCTATATTTCGGAAAATTTCCTCCAATATATCTATATTTTCTCCTATATTTTCATTGTGAGCCATTTGAACGACTGTGAATATTCACCGTGCAAGAGTCTATTGAGAGTGAGGCTGTCCATTCTCTCCTCACAAGAAACGTTTAAATCCAATTCCTGGGGCCCCATTGGGCGTTGGATGAACTTTTTCAACTTTTGTTTGGTTTTAGGTCACTCTACTAGATCTCATAGTTATCTTGTCAACGTTTCACGACTATCTTAACAAATACAGTTCCCCGCCCTCAAGGGTCTTTATACAAAATGCCCTATTTGAAATTGTTTCGGATGCCGAATACACTTGCTTGAACCAAAGCGATATTCTACAAATGAATACACAACAGATATAGGATTGATATCTCAGAACAAATAATAAATCATATTCTAGGATTTTTTTAGGAAAACACCGCAAACAACAAAAGCAAAAATGTGTCGTTTTCTCTGACATCTAAAATAATAAATAAAGCCATATAAATAAAGCCATATATCTAATATATATAGACTAACGGTGTAGCGAATGGTCGCCTAAGTAATTCTTTGCTTTCGTCGGAATCAATATGGATCGGCAATGCCAATACGTTTGTTCATAGCATCATTCCGGAATTTTATAAACTACTAAAGAAAACAGAAAGCGACCCAGCGATCGTCTTCCGCCGTGCACATTTTATTATGAAAAACATTGAATTGCTTTATACAAGAAAATGTTGTATACATTATATTATCACATTTCAGAGTAAATTGTAGGGTTTTGATTGGTTAATTACCATAGTGCATTAGACCGTATTCGTTATCCACCGTTGGTATACCAATTCAGAATTCTCGTATACCAAGGCTGTGAAGGACGCCCGTGCCCATATACCAACGCAGTCAAGGACGCGCGTGCAACACCTGCAGGCAAAGCCTGTTTCAGGCGAATTTGTCTGCGCGAGTTTGTATGGGCGAGTTCCGCTACTGGAACAAGTTGTGCGAGGCAAATTGTGTATTTGCGGATGAAGATAAGAAATAAATTATCATCCAAAGCTTTATATGCCACATAAACAGGAACGTCAGAATGTCAGCTAAGTATTTCATCCAGTTTATTGTTCATCGCGGAACAGATCGAAAAGAGATCGAAGCTGCCTGTCCGACTCACGATGTCTTACGTTGTCGTTGTTCAACGTTGAGTTATGCCTGTTTTTCTTTTGAGTTGGTGATATATGTTAAACCAACCAGAAAAATAGCTCTTCAATGTGATAAATTCGTTATACCAGTGTCTTGCGTTGGTATACAGGCTGATATTTCGTCTCGAAGATAAATATTTTCACTCGCCCTTCGGGCTCGTGAAAATATTTATCTTCTCGACGAAATATCAGCCTGTATACCAACGCAAGACACTGGTATAACTTATAGAGTACATTATTATATTTGAGGTCAAACATGGATAATCATAATTAATGTTGAATAATTATTTGCATGACGGAATTATATTATTCTGTGAAAAGCTGTGCTTGCTCGTCTTTTATATAATTTAGACAATAAAATAAAAGAATTATATTTATGACAAAGTAAGGCTCATTTTATTCATGAATGTTCGAAAACCCACTAACCTGCTCACATGTGATATATATGTAATATGATGGAACGATAAACTGGATATGAATATACCCGTACTATTAGCTGTTTTGCGCTACATGAGTACTTCCCTCAAAATAGATGAATTTCTTCCTCGGATGTGTGATTATCAATAAAACGTTCGCTGAGCTTGCATAACCTTATAGACAGATGCATAATGTTGAATATGGATTTGTGGATTATTCTAATATATCGTGAATATTATCCATACATGTATGCGGCATTACATCACAACGACGCGCGATGGCGAGGAGAATGGCCCCAACCCCTGATGACGTATTATACATGTATCTCTCACAATCACGTGATAAGGTGTTTATTCATTCATCTGCATGACACGTGAACACTTGTCCAGAAATCCAACATTGCTTATGTAACACGAAACCAATTAAATTGTGATTGTCAACACGAAGTACACATGCTCCAAGGCGTGAAGTCCTATATGTAACCCGATACACCAAATTAAAGCTTGCTTTTCCGACTGTGCCAGTCTATAAGAACCTCGGGCTGGCAATTAAGTTGGTGTCATGTTACATGAGGGAGGTGACAGGCTAATTAAATTGTATGAAGATCCCCACCAGCCATTTGATTGTCATGAATGTTGGGGGCTTGCATGGCATCAAGGGATAGAAGTGATATTCTATTGTCATGGCTGTTGGGGGCCTACGTCATCAGGTTTCAGGACCATTGCAAGATACAGGGTAGTGATCTAACAACAGAACAAGAAAACTTATTGATGCAGATGCATCAATGCCGGCGGAAACGTTTGTAGCTTATAATCTGCGTATTACAAGCCGATTACGTGTGCAACTGGTGAATACAGGTCACGATGCACATTATGTTAAAAAAAAACGTCGATTTGTTTGTTTTCCTTAAAGGTTTGACTAATGTAGTTCGCGCAAGAACCCATCTGGAAAGTGTGGGGTTAGCCGGAAGTTAAGTGCTTGCTGGCAAAATGCAAAATGCAAAATGTCAAACTAGGACTTTGAAAGTAATGTTCTCTGGTTGACGTATTAAGTCATTTCATATAGCCTGATGTAAGAGATCGCGCTGTGGCATTATACGGGACCCATCATCAAGCCACTATTTCTTTATTGATGTGTGTCATTGTGAATTAAGCCTAGATCGACTTTCTCTACACAACAATCCGATCCGCGTGTTTTACTGTTTCAAGTTTTTAGTAACTCGCAGTTCAATCTCAAACATTTTGCTGCAGACGTACACATGGTACAGGTGAATAACTTCATCATGTATGGTCATCGATTTGGTCTCTCAGCCATAATAAAATAGTACTAAAGAACATTTATTCGATGAATTCATTATAACAGAATTAATATTAATTTGTTAACCACGAACGGGTGATACAATCCTGTCGTTTTACGATCTAAAACTAGCTGGATCACTCAACGGCACGTCTGTGAAAGTATGGCTCGAGAAAACACCTGTTACTCGTCCAATATCAAGATGGCGGCTCCCATGTTTAGCGAATTCAGAAATCCGGCGGCATGGCCGCCGGAAATAACCACATAATATGGATATTTTGAATATCTCATTGGGATTCCACGAGAGTGGTCATCTCAACTTGATCACACCGCTCTTCCTTCAAATCATCGCTTCGTGTATTTCCCAGTCGACCATGATCTCTTCTAGCCTGCTCTTCGTCAAAGTCTGGTTTGGAGAGTTGACGCAGTCTCTGAAACACAGACCAAATGGAAAGAACTATTCGTATCTTAGAACTGCAAGGATGCACTAAATTTCTATGTGGCGTGGACTGTATCGACATCTCTATACAGTTTCGTGTACACCTATGAGAACCCTTTCAATTAGTTAACCCTAATTGGCCTGGGCCATTTGCGATGCATAACATCCTTGTTTTGGATTCGCCCCTCCCCCCGTGCCGCCGTCAAATATTTACTTATCCTAATATTTGTCCAACACCAAGGAGTATATTCGACCCTTCCACATACTATGTAGTTTACAATTGAACCGCGGGATCTCGGCCATCTGTGAATAAAATAAAGCGAATGTGCACGCCCAGGCTGAGTTGCGATAGTTGCAATATTCTTACACATGATTAATTCAACCGCGGATTGAAATCTTATTTTCTCGAGCACATTTTCATGAATGAAAAGGTATCGCGTTTACATCGTTCTTCAATGAAGAAAATTGACGATTTAACACCCTACATACATGTAATAGATCTAGAGGGCCTTCGCTCTGGCCCTGAATGATATAATTTTATGTGCAACGCCTAATCGGGTAATATTTTGCTAGCGTAACCACAACACTGAACTGACACTCGGGCGTACGCCGACCAACTGTCCTACATTATTCCGTCTCTCGAATTTCTCAAGCTCAATCAAAAAAACAAACATCGCCTCACGAATGGGGATATACAGATGCAGTTGTAGACCAGCCAACCGGCCAAAGGGCGCTAAAAATCTGGTGACTAAATTGCTTTTTAACAGGGGATAGTGTGACCTTTAAAGGAATAGACAACCTTTGATAAGCGTATATTGCAAATGAAAGAACAATTCCAGGAGTGTCCAAAACGATTTTTATTTCAATTTTGCAATTTTTTCCAACCGAATAAGAAGCCGTCAATGATAAATTCTGTGGCTTGTAAGGGCGCCGCCATTACGGCAAGTTTAGTGACGTCACTGGGCCGCAGAACACTGCAGTGAACTGGGAGGAAACACAGTTTGCCATGCACTGGAATAATCGCAGCCCAATAGGCCAGCAGGTGTGGATACATTCTTGTATTCTGTACCCTGTAAATACTGGCTAATGTTTGTACAATAACAATGATCTTATCCTTGTTGAGAAATCGGGGTTGATCTGTCGTCTAGACTGTCTAAGTGTCAAAAAAAACACAGCATCGAGTTGTCTGATAAAATATGCTTTCGTTATAGGCTAATACTTTTCAGCTGATCACTATACGCCAACATGCGTCAACATAATTCGGCAGTAACTCACTGAGATTGTTTAATGTAACCGAAATTGGGAATAATTCTGATTTCTGTGTTACCAATTCAAAGAATCGAGCCTCAACAAAGACCGGCACTCAGCCAGAAAACGAAACTAAATCTGCCTTAGCTGGAGGCTCATTTCTCCGGGAAAAGATTGTCCGGAGATTTTTCTCACCGTTGAACTGTTACCGAAAGAAACTGTTCAGCATGACACGGCCGTTAAACACCCACCCAAATATCTAGCGTGCGAGAAAATTTACCTGAGAAAGTTTATGGAATAAATCCTTGTCAGCTAATGTCAGCCAGCACTTGCACATGTGCTCGTCTGATCGTTTCCTAACAGGACATCTCACAACAGAGCCGACTAAACGAAATCCGCGACCCGGCCGGCTTCTACGGTATATACATTGTACATCCTCGACCGATTTCTACGGTAGATCGTCTTCAATGGGCTCGAACACGCCCCCAAGCAGCGTAGATGAAAGCATGGTTTCGCCCAGCCAGCCATTGCCATCAGTCAGGTTAAAACTCCAGGAAATGCAAGGCGTCGGATACTTGGAAAAAGTTGAAAATCACTTGCTGCCATGTTTGCTCTCTGGCCCATTGACGTCATGAGCTAGTTGTCACGTGAACATCACTCGGCCGCTCATTGGTTAAACCATAAAGATGGGCATAAAGATGGCGGCTCCCTTCATTCAACACATCTGGTTATTTTCCCAATGTTTGGGAGTATTTTTCTTCGTTAGAAAGAATCTCAAAAATAGGAAAAAAATATTTTTGGGCACAGTTTGGATTGTTCTTTCAGTCGCAGTTTACGTTTGCCAAATGTTGTCTATTCCTTTAATGTCAGCTTTGAGATTACATCTGTCACGTTTTGCTATAATTACCAGACAAAACTTCGTGACTAGATATTCTACGACACTGGAATTATTCTAAGACTAGTGCACAGTACTAGATGCAAAAAAGATTTAAAAAAAAACAATATCGTCATCACTAAGTGTCGTGAAAACCGTTGTTTTTCATGACTGTAGCATTAAAACACACATTTCTTCAATTCGAGATACTTCTAGTCGTAGCTCGTCATCCGGAGGTGTCTTGAGCCTACTTCCACAACTCCTAGTCCAAACTGGTATGCATAAAATCACAACGGCGGCCCTCATGAGCTATACCCGGAAACATGAGGAGTTTGCTCATTTCGAGTCTGAACGGGGATAGTCATTTCGTGCCGAAGTACATATTTTTCAATCTTTTTAGCCCACCATCACCAGATGGTGGGCTGTTCAAATCGCTTTTCGTCCGTGGTCCGTCGTCCGTCGTCCGTCCGTCGTCCGTCATCCGTCGTCCGTCCGTAAACAATTCTTGTTATCGCGATTTCTCAGGAACTACTACAGTACCGACCATCTTAAAGGTTCTACCTAACGCATTAGGGATTAAGTCCGAGCACGTTACGATTCACAGCATGCCCGTTAGTAACCTGCTAACGCGGTCTCAGGGTGCGTTAGGAGAGCGTTACAAGCAGGTTACCTGTGAAAAATGAGTGCGTTAGATCGTTAATTTAACTGTCTCACAGGCTCTTCGAGCGCGTTACATAGAACAATAGTCGCGTTAGAAATTCTTAACGACCCCTCACCTCCTCGACAACGCCTTTTTATAGTAATGCATATATACGGTGTATATGTACTTGAAAATGAACTTTTCAGTTTATAATTTTTTTTAAATTCACTGAATTTTAAGAAATGTAATTAATAATTCCAGAATACATTTTGGCGCGTGATTTATTCTCTGAAAATAAATGGACGAGAATGGATAAGGGCGCTTTTTGCTGTATTTTTAGTAGCTATATTCGGCATATTTTATGATTTGTATTTTCTCATACATGTAATCAACCTCCTACCTACTTGCTCTTACCAGTATACTACTCTCAACATTTCTTGTGGGTTTAGTCAAATTTTATGTTGTAACTGTTCATTTTACTCAAGGGATCCAGGACAGGAACACGTAACGACAGGACCGCAATAGGTTGGTAGCCCTTATGGACAAGATCCGAATGAGCTTTTTCGAGAAGTGGACACAAGCCCACAACTATATACACGTATTTTCATTGGGGAATATCGGAGAAATGCATGTGAAGAAGAATTTTAACAAATGTGACACAAACAATTTGGCACGAAACAGTTTAATTAATTATTTTAAAAAAGGGTATTTTTTCTGTTGATTATTAAATTTCATGAAAAAAAACAAAATTGATTCGGAATAATAATAACCAGAGAAATATGTAGGAGAAAATAAGTACTTTTTCGTTGGTTTCATATTTTGCTTTTACCATATATTTTCCAAATATCTCAATGATAAGTTGTCAGCTCATTCCCCCCTTTATATTTTTTCTTGCTTGTACTAGAAAACAAATGATTTTTTCGATTTTTTTTCTTTCTTGAAATTTATTCATGAAATTTAGTAATCACCAGAAAAAGAATTCCTGTATTTTTATAATTGATGAAAACATTTTGTGCCAAATTGTTCTTGCCATTGTATTTGTTAACATTTACGTATATTTGTCTGATATTCCCCGATCAAAATCTATAGTTGTGGGCTCGTGTCCACTTTTGGAATAAGCCAATCGGGCTCGTATATATAAGGGCTCCTGTGTAAAGAGCTCCTGTCCTGTTGGACTCCTATCCTTAAATGCTTCTGCCTGCATTCTAAAGACCCCTCCCAGATACCGAAATATTATATTACGTATCCATATATGTATATATGTATCGTAGCATGACCGTAAATTTACAAGCAATAAGGTCAGTTATACTTTTTGCCTTCCAAAGTGTGGATGAGGCGAATATTCCTCCACCCGCCTAGATAATGTGATATAAGTCAATATTTTAATATTAAGATATGTTATTCGTATGGTTTATATGCCCCGGGATGGTGCCAACGAATAAATAAAATTAACCTGATAAATACATGTTAAATACGTCGAAAGGAGTAATATTTCGTCTTCATACGACTGAGTAAACATTTAGAAATCTGGTAAATCCATGCACTACTTCCTTGGCTTGATATTTATGTACCGTAAATATAACTTTCATAACATTTAAGAAATATATTGGAGCGGGATTTGTCAGCAAAGTATGACATGACTGACCTCTGATATCATCCACATGATGTTTAGTACTCGATACGAATTTAGATCGGGATTCCGCAGAAGTATTCGTGACGTAAGTATTTTGAAATGTTTCGCTTAAAGATGATATCATACGTTACCCTTCTGCATTGGACTATAAATAATATTCAGATAAAATTAGTATACATATAAGCAGGCTAGGAATATATGAGGAATTTATGGAGCTTCATAAAACAAGTCATGATCAATAGCAATTTATACTACTGAATCTCTGCGCCAAGTGCTGAGTGGAACAATGATTCTGTAATTAACCTCATCACTAATCGATACAACTTCGTCAAACACATACTAAGTTTATACCCTTCAAATGGACAATCGATCGTCATACTACAGCCATTCAGTTCAGTCACGATGACTATACACTCTCAAAATGACTCAGGAATTTCTCCCAAAATTTAGGTCCTACAACAACTCAATTTTCAGGGATTCTAGTCTAAAATTCAGGACAAATTCTCGAATTTCAGCTACCGGTACTTTATCGTTGAGGTCAGGGTGTATGCCCTGACTTTCAGGAGAAACCGTGGAAACATTTTGAGAGTGTGAAAACACTCCCGCTGTAGAGTAAATTGTCTTATTTTGGTTTGACCAAATATTTTCAAGATTTTTTTTTTTTTTTTTTTAATTTAATAATCACCGGAAAAATGTTTTTTTTATAATTTATTATAAATTTTCATGCCAAATTATTCGTGCCGTATTTGTTAAAATTTTCCTATAAATTATTTGTCCGATATTCACCAATCAAAATATGTAGTTGTCGGCTCGAGTCCACTTTTGGAATAAACACATGGGCTCGTGTCCATAAGGGCTCCTGTTCTTAAGGGCTCCTGACTGCACCCCGTTCGCCAGATCTCCCAGTTTTCATATACTTACCTCCCCTTGCTGCCAGTCGTCGGGACATGTTGGAGAGATACCCTTGTCAATTCAAGACCATAGAAATTTCTTCTTGGAACAATTATAATCTTTATCACGAAGTGATGTAACATGAATGATATAACCAAGGAGAAATAACTGAATGATGTGATTATGACGCTGAATGCTAAAGATTTGAGAAAGTGTGCTTCACATATATAAGGGAGCTTCTCGATTTTGGGGCATGCATTCTTTCATGGGAACGGCATATCAGGGCGATTGGAGCGGTATACGGCATGGCTGTCTCAAAACTCTGGTCGGCATAGTGGGTAGATCCGAACGGGGCGGCCTATGCCGCTCTCTCTCCTCGAGAGCGGCATGGCGTGCCGTGCCGTTCGTCGTCCGAGCCGGGTTGTGTTTAGGGCGAATTCCCAGCTTATCTGTTT
>JAVTVY010003873.1:0-41185 GCA_036873755.1 Hanleya hanleyi | reverse complement strand
AACAACTCCGGCAAGATGTGAGAGCAGAAGAGAATAGACGGATGCGAATTGAACAACAGAACCAAGACATACACAGAATGGAAGTCATAGAAGAAAACGACAGTGATGTGACGGAGGGTGGGGAACAAGACGGGGAGCTGCCATGGTTAAATAGTGGTAGACCTCCAACAACAACCACAATGACGTCGCCTGTGGACACTCCAAGTATAATGACTTCGGCTGAACACCATGCAGGATTAAATAGACTTCCAACAACAACGTCGCCCGCCCAAACTCCAACGATTTCAGCTGCAGAAACACAACAACCATGCCGCCACGAAGTCGAGATAATCCGTCTCAACGAAGAGATTATCGCCATGCGGGGAAGGATGGTTGGAATGGAACCGACAATGAATGGAATGGAGCTGACCATTTCCCAACAGAAGAAAGAACGCCATCTAGAAGAGAAAAAAACACGCTGCAGTATCTGTACCGACGAAGAAAGCTTGTACGCCGTGTTACCCTGTGGACATCTTTGCCTGTGTAAGGATTGCTGGGTGACACTGACGTGTGAAGGTGCCATGTGTCGCTGCGTTGATGCCGGAGAGTCCCATCTCAAAATAAAGTGCCCCATTTGCAGGAAACATGTAGGAGGGGTGAAGCGAATCTATCGCGCCTAAGTGTCGTATCACACTATCAAAGGCTCTTTTCAGAGCCAACCCATCTTTCCGGAAGAGAAAACTTCTTTCAAAAGCACACAAAAATAACACCAGCCCCCATCATCCTTTTTCCCAAAAAAATTTTTTTTAAAAAAATCTTCACACACAAGGTGAATTTTTTTTTATTTTTGAGGTAGTGGGTCGAGTGAGGTATCAAATTGAAGCTGACGTGAAATGCTTCACATTGATACCTCACTCGACCCCATTGGACCACTAGGGGCTCCCCTAGCTCCAAAAAGGCTATTTTGAAGATCGATATCAACACCTTGTGTGTGAAGATTTTTTATTTTTTTATTTTGGAGGTAGTGGGTCGAGTGAGGTATCAAATTGAAGCTGACGTGAAATGCTTCACATTGATACCTCACTCGACCCGATTGGACCATTAGGGACGCCCCTAACCCCAAAAAGGCTATTTTGAAGATTGATAGCAATCTTCAATCTTCATTTTTTTTATTTTGGAGGTAGTGGGTCGAGTGAGGTATCAAATTGAAGCTGACGTGAAATGCTTCACATTGATACCTCACTCGACCCCATTGGACCATTAGGGACGCCCCTAACTCCAAAAAAGGCTATTTTGAAGATTGAAGATTGATATCAATCTTCAAAATAGCCTTTTTGGGGTTAGAGGCGTCCCTAATGGTCCAATCGGGTCGAGTGAGGTATCAAATTGAAGGTGACGTGAAGGAGCATCTGATAGACTGGGTATGGGCTTGAATTAGGGTGATTCTGCGCATGCGCGAAGGCCAAAGGCTATGAAAATAGCCTTTTTTGGAGCTAGGAGAGTCCCTAGTGGCCCGATGGAGCCGAGTGAGGTATCAATGTGAAGGTGAGGTGAAGGGGCATCTGATGGACTGGTGTGGGTTGAACTATCGGCATTCTGCGCATGCGCGAGAATGGAAATAGACGTTATGGAGCTATTTGACTATTAAAAAAAGGAAAAAAGAATGAACACTAAGCATTTTTTTAATTTTCTACTATTTTTTATTAACACAGAATGAACGTATTCACAAGGGTATTGAATTTAATACAATTATATCTGAGTATTGAATTTTTAATACAATTAACAGTCAAAAAAAACTCTGAAATTTTTAATAAAATTATACGCTCTCCAGATCAATAAATGTGTATGGTCAATGTTTTTCAACACTTGTTCTGCTCAATAGTTCGCCAACAAGACTTGTATGAATTCATCATCGTCTTTCCGGCCTTGGTGCACATAGATGTACGTAATAATCTCTTCACGTGGAATTTTGGCAGGGCAAGCCGCTTCCACGCCCAGGGCAATTTGCTGCTCGGTCACCTTCTGTAGTGCTTCAGTGATGCTCGCGTATGAGGGTACCAGAGTGTCCATGCGAGGTATGATGAGCTGCAGGACTGTGTCGATGTACTTCTGATAAATATAGTGAGATACCTGGTAGGCCAGAGCTTCACGAATTTTACTAGCAAGACTCTGCAACTCCCGCCACGCCGTTAATTTCAATGTGACACCTTGAGGACAAGCAACCAGGTCTTGCGTATCTAACCGCCTTCGCCATTTTCGAATATGCACCAGGAGCTGATCGTTGAAATAAGCACAGCTCACAAAGATGTCGTCACCTGATCTCTCATTTTCGTGACGAAAAATGTGACGTTGGTCACCATTTCCACCAACCATTGGGTATTGGGGCGTTGCAGGCGGGCCCACTCCAACGGGTCTAATGTAGTGAGTTGCTCGACCACCGGCTCCAGAGAAATCGCATCCGTGATGGTGAATGGCTGGTCAAACACATACGAATTATTACTGGGATAGAAATACCGCAGTTGGTCCGTCTTTTTGTGCCGTAAGATATACCCAAATGTCACATTCAATTTGAAGGCAGTGACCTGATCTGTAAAAATGTTCTCGACGTAAGTAGACAGATACGTGAGGTCCTCCAACCGAAAATTATACAAGTCCAATAGACGACGGTCACGGTGGAAACAATGGCGTATGGTACCCCAGTGACGTTGATAAATGTCCCTGACACGCTCATCTTCAGGCAAGACTTCAACCGGAGGTACTGCTGGGTCAAAGGGAAAATCTTCTCCACGTCTCATGCTTTTCGTCTCATACAAGCGGATAGGCAAGCAGGCAGGCAGGCAAGCAGACAGGTCAGGTAAGTCAGATTGAATACACCCCTACCCTAAAAATCGACTCCTTTTATACGTAAAATGGTGATGGTGGAAGGTGGGTACAAAATGGTGGATACTCACCTCCCACTACCCTAAAACCAAGCCGCCATCTTGTACCCACCTCCTACCACGTCAATTGATGAAGAGTGGTGGGAGGTGGGTACAAAATGGCGGATACTCACCTCCCACCACCCTTAAAACCAAGCCGCCATCTTGTACCTACCTCCTGTCAATTGATGATGTGTGGTGGAGGTGGGTACAAAATGGCGGATACTCACCTCCCACCACCCTTAAAACCAAGCCGCCATCTTGTACCCACCTCCTGTCAATTGATGATGTGTGGTGGAGGTGGGTAGAAAATGGCGGATACTCACCTCCCACCACACAACCACACAGGCCGCCATCTTGTACCCACCTCCACCACACCGGTGTCAGTCAGTGCACTGGTGTGGTGGAGGTGGGTACAAAATGGTGGATACTCACCTCCCACTACCCTAAAACCAAGCCGCCATCTTGTACCCACCTCCTACCACGTCAATTGATGAAGAGTGGTGGGAGGTGGGTACAAAATGGCGGATACTCACCTCCCACCACCCTTAAAACCAAGCCGCCATCTTGTAACCACCTCCTGTCAATTGATGATGTGTGGTGGGAGGTGGGTACAAAATGGCGGATACTCACCTCCCACCACACAACCACACAGGCCGCCATCTTGTACCCACCTCCTGTCAATTGATGATGTGTGGTGGAGGTGGGTACAAAATGGCGGATACTCACCTCCCACCACACAACCACACAGGCCGCCATCTTGTACCCACCTCCACCACACCGGTGTCAGTCAGTGCACTGGTGTGGTGGAGGTGGGTACAAAATGGCGGATACGCACCTCCCACCACCCTTAAAACCAAGCCGCCATCTTGTACCCCCCTCCTGTCAATTGATGATGTGTGGTGGAGGAGGGTACAAAATGGCGGATACTCACCTCCCACCATCTTATCCCACCACCCACAGCCGCCATCTTATCCCATCACCCACAGCCGCCATCTTATCCCACCAGCCGCCATCCACCAATCAGAATCACGCTTACATACAAACAATTGTGACGTCATAGTTACATCCGGGTGAAATTTAACTCAATTTAGCCTTTGTATACTACTCACCCCCACCCACCAAATCTCTTCTTTTGAGGGCCTGTGGAATGAGTAATGCAACCACATCAATGGGAATTAGCAGAAGCAAATCAACTAGAAGTGTGTAACATTATAGATTAGACTAGCTAGGCGGCACTGGCACTCGTCAAGCCGCCTATACCAGTGAACTATTACAGTCTCTCACATAAAAGACGAGATGTGGCTTCGCCACGAGGGGTATCATGAGTGACATTAATTTGAATTCCACCATCAGCTCATCTCGCAAGATGTATCACTCCAGTTTCGTTTGAATCTGCGCGAGCACGACACACAACACGTAACAGTTATCTGCGCAACTACGTCACATGAAGGGAGGCGGCTGTCAATGAATTCTATAGTCTGATCTCAGGTTACACACTTCTGGTTGACTTGCTTCTCGTATTTGGAAATCATGATGGTGGTGGGAAAAAGTACTGGCGTATTTCCCCAGTTAACTTATAAATCACCTGGTATTCCGTGATGCATTCTGTCAACCTTCCATCAAAACATTTGGAATTCCAGCAGCGTTACTACCGTACTCGTTTGACTGTGCTCAACATTTGTATTCACTGAAAACCAATTTTATCAATTCTGTTTTGTGAGAGATGAAGATATTTTTCCGTTAAAATATAACAGAATTTTTGGTAATTTAACAGAATTGGTATTGTACTTTTATATCATGAGTTTGGTGACGAATTTTACCTTTAAATGAACCTTCGTAGCAACGCAATTTTCCACCAACATTTCAGATATCTAATATCATTTCGTCCAATTGCATGGCTTCGTTGTTGACGGCTCTCGGTTCAGTTTGTTCACCGTCGCATTTCGAAGCAAGTAAGTGTTCGTAACCTGTAATGTTGGCGGCATTCAAACCCGCGGAGACCATATGTTGCGATAGTGGGGAATGGAGCGGGAGAATGTAATTTTCTGGTCTGTTTCCGACGTTGTTTATCTGCTTCTTGGAGACATGGGAAATCACGCGACACGAATGATGATCAAATCAGAGTCAGGTTACTTGACTAAGTTAGGCCATGGGACATTGGTTTCGATGAGACAATATGTAACGCCATATTCTATACTCAGAATAACAAACATATTGCTTTCAGTTGTTTTAAACTGTAAAAAGATTACCCTTTTTTGCCAATTTCCATGGTCTATTGAGGTGGCTATATTAATCGGTTCGTAAACGAAGAAAAATTATTAATAACTGTTGAATTTGGTATGAAAAGACGATTCATCGGTTTATTGATCTATATGCAACACCAAACTTTCGCAATAAAACTATTCTAAGTTGAGCGTGGGCTTTAAATGATAGCCATTGACTTCAGACACATCGGTAAATGTTCATTTCAAGGTAGCAACGACTTTGTCCAGCATTGCTCCGTTACACTTCCACACATCTTCACAAGCCCAGGTAAATCCTAAATCATCGCAGAGGGTTTACCCTGACATTTTTTATGATTGGAATGAGTTCCGTTGCCTCTATTGTACAATCTTGTACTTTTCATCCTTCGCGGTTGTTCTGAATTATCATGTCGGTATCCCAAGCCCGTAGGGTTTTTTTTGAATCTCGATGTCGATTTCAGCCTAACATTAAAGTAGTTATACCAAAGATGAAATCCAAACCTGTCACATCTCCAACCGCGCAATCGATCGGCGTGATAAGCTAACTGAGCGCGTTCACTGAATGGTTTGATTTAGAGGAAACCCTTTGATCTATTTATATCCAAAACTCCTATGAGTAACTAACCAGCGAGTAACGTTCCTGTTGCTTCAACGCATTTTGCTGAGAAGCAACAGGAACTTGATAATGTGATGTCTAGCACTGTAATATCACTTGTCTTTATTGCATCATGTTAGCGTCCTGCCTGTGTCTTGTGTGCTGTCCTCAGTGTTTTATAGGGTGGATGGAGGATGTCTGGTTTCATACTGCTTCAAATATTTCTTCTTTGAATTAGCAGAACGCAACTTGGCTGGGTGGTGCTTAGTTGGTTCGTCGCGATGTAGCTGAAATATTGTTGAACGCGACGTTAAATTCTATTTACTCACTCACTCACCCAGATTGCCCTCGGACACAATGAAGACATTAACCCAGAAGTGAAAGGGAGAGCTTATATAGTCAGAGCAACGATATATCACGACACGCTAAAGAACGGAGAAAGAGTTGTGGAAGAGGATTTTACAGCTTACGCTTATCCGGGTAACGTTTTTTTTTCAAGAGTTTAGTCAGTCATTCAGTAGTAGTAGGAAGAGGTGAAATTCTGTCGCAAAAATGAGGGTCCAAAATGAGGTTCGTGGCGTGACGTCACGATGACGGGTGACTTCCAGTGACATATGGGGAATGCATGTATGGGATAGGTTGGTTATTTTTTTCTTTTTCTTGTGGATTTTACCGTGGGGTGTGGAGCCTTGTTTTCTTTGTCTCGTGATGTAGAACACGATGTGATGGGTCTCGATGCCAGGGGTTGATTTTCGTTGAAAATTTCAGGGAGGTCTGTTAGTCCCAATGGGGAACCCACTCGTGGACAATTGCAATATGTGGTGTGGCACCTTGTTTTCTTTAACTCGAGCTATAGAACACGATGGGATGGGTCTCGAAGCCATGCGTTGTCTTTTCTTGAAAAGTCCTGATGACACATGCGCAGTAGGCAGGCAGATCGAGGTGGACGTTTTGCGGTCTAGGTGGACTCATAGTGGTCCGATTGGGTCGTGTGAGGTGTCATGGTGAAATACTCGTGGGGGAGCGTCCAACTTGGATGGGAATATCGTCTACCTACTCATGCGCAGTAGAAAAAGAGTATTTGGATGGACGTTTTGGAGTCGAGACGGATCAGTGGTCGGCGTACTGCGCTGTGGAATGTGTCATCGTGAAACTCTCGTGGAGGAGCGTCCGACTGGACATATGTGTCGTCAATTTTCAACATTCTGCGCATGCTTAAAAAGGGAATGGTGGGAAATGGCATTGGGATAGGATCGGGGAGGGTATCTGTTTGAATCTCTCATGGGGTAGCGTCCAACGAAACTGGTGTGGAGTAAAAGTAGCGCAATGGTGGGCATGCGCAGGCAGGGAATGGTGGTGGGGTCTGGTGGTGGAAGTAATGGTGTGTGGTGGTGCACCCTGCATCCTATAGGCCGTAGTGCATAGGATATACCAGGGTGCGGGTGCACCACAAGTGCGTGTGTATGCGTGCGATGGCGTCAATTCCGAACTCCAAGCGCTGGGTGCTCTTAATCGCGCGATGACGTCACTTCCGGCGATGTCCAGTGATGACATCCCTGTCATCTAATGTCAGGGGCCAATGGTCAAAATATGTTCGGTTGATTGGATGGTTGACAATGGGTAAATTGGAGCGATATGCAAGAGTTGGGAAAAATTGATGACGTCTGGCGACTAAAAAGCAACCATATGACTCCACAGAAAAGTATTCGTCGACACCTAACACGACACCTAACATTCAGACCCAAGAATACGGTGGATTCTTGGACGTAGCCTTAGTATCTCAACCACTCTTTAATTGTAGCTGTTCATCTGGAGAATATGAAGTATCCGCACGGCCCCTAACACCGGCTTAAGCGGAATTACATACGCTAGATCGGGAGCTGTGATGACAGATCAGCTCAAACAACTCATCTGGTGTTAATGGATGAGTACTATGGACGTCTGATGGAGTAAACGCCTTAGAATTGGTCAACCTGGTAAATGCAGGAAAGCTATAAAAACAAATGTGATGTCCGACGTCGTACGGCTTACATTTCCCACCGAAGCAATAAACCTACTTATATTTGTCGAGTGACATGTACAGAGGCGGGCATCAGGGCCTAACAGTCCACCAGCAGAATCCTACCATATACACTCACTCACTCACTCACTCACTCTCACTCATTCATTCATTCATTCATTCATTCATTTTCACTCACTCACTCTCACTCACGCACTCACGCACTCACGCACTCATGCCCTCTCACTCACTCACTCATTAAACATAACCAAAGCGACTCCCTCAGCGTTACGATACAATAGGGCGTATCGGTTGTTGGACACGCCTCATTCAGTTACTCACTCAATCACACTCATTCTCAATCATTCACTCTATACACCCACTCACTCACTCACGCACTGACGCCCTCTCACTCACATACTCACTCCTTTTCACTCACTCACTCACTCATTAACTCACTCACTCATGGACTGATGAGAGGCACGTGTTGATCCCTATATCTACAGACACCACCACGACCACCACCACCACACACACACCACAAGCACACACACACCCCACCACCACACACCACTACTCCCGCTACCACCACACACCACCACCACCACCACAACCACACACACCACCACAAACACGCACACCACACCACCAAATCCACCACCACCACACAGCGGTAACTCTACCAGGTAGCCGAATGGAAAAAAACCCTTATCTCCTCCAAACGCACTACATTGCACCTCCGAAACTCTCCTTCCTCTACTACTCCCGAGTGATCTATAACTAGAACAGGGGTTTTTCCAGAAAATTCTCGGGAAAATTAACCCTGGCAGTTCCTGCTTTCTGTACTACTAAACTGGATTACTTATCTTGAATTTTAGCACCCCGAAATTGAGAGACTACACTATCTAAACAACAACAACAACATTCTCATTTCTAAGACTCCGCTTGTTTTTCCTGTGCAAACATGCCCCATCCATGACTTGATCGACCTGGAGGAGCGCTTCACATGGATACTTTTCCCGACTCAACCCGACCACTATGGCTTCACCTCGACTCCAAAACGTCTATGCCAATTCCATTTCCCCACCATTCCCTGTCTGCGCATGCGCAACATGTTGAAAACGGACGACACATTAGTCCAGTCGGATGCTCCTCTACGAGCGTTTCACGATAACACCTCCCGTAGCCCAGTACGCCCAATATTGGGCCGTCTCGACCCCAAAACGTCCATTCAAATACAGTTTTTCTACTGCGCATGCGCAGATATACGATATTCCCATCCCACATCCATCCAATTGGACGCTCCCCCACGAGTGCTTCACTATGACACCACACACGACCCAATCGGACCAATACGTGTCCACCTAGACCCCAAAACGTCCACCTCAAGCTGCCTGCCTACTGCGCATGCGTCATCAGAATTTTTCAAGAAAAATCAACGCATGGCCTCGAGACACCTCTCATCGTGTTCAACAGCTCGAGAGAAAAAATAAACAAGGTGCCACACCCCATACCGTAAATGTCCATGAGTTGGTTCCCCATTGGTCTAAAATTGTCCACTGAGCAGGAATGGGCCTAACGTTCCCAAGCCAGACCTGAACTTTTCGGCGAAATTCAACCCCTGGCCTCGAGACCCCTCTTATCGTGTTCTACATCACGAGACAAAGAAAACAAGGTGCGACACCTTTCTTCTCCGGAGTAGCAGGAACGCAGCTTGGCTGGGTGGTGCTAAGTTGGTTCGTCGCGATATAGCCGAAATATTGTTGAAAGCGACATTAACTTCTATTCACTCACTCACCCATACATGCATTCCCCGGAGATTAACATTGGAAGTCACTGGGGCCTTATGTAGGGGCAGATAACTCTTCCTGGGCCGTCACGCGACGAAATGACGTCACAGAAAGTGTCCCGGATGTCACCGGAAGACATGTGACCGGATGTGACCTTTGACACCGGAAATGACGTCACCCGTCATCGTGACGTCACGCCACGACCCTCATTTTGGACTCTCATTTTCACCTCTTCCTACTTCTTTCAATATTCAGCCGTTGTCCATTAACGAATTTCCACGTCCATAATTTAGATCATAGATCCGAATGGTCGTAGATCATGTGGTCGGCCGAACCGCAAATGTCGGGGGTTTTGTGGCCACATTTTCTGTGGGAAAATGTGGCAACACTTCTATAAAAGAGTGTGGCAACATTTCTCCGAGAGAATGTTGCCACATTTAAGAGAATATCTTAAAATATAAACTGAGATAGCTCTAAAAAGACAAATAGGCTGCAAATGTAGTCAATTTCCTCGCAGATGAAAATTCGGATTTTGTCCTGACTTTGTACTCACATCAGATTTACCGGTCGATGACTGATCACATCAGAACCCGCAAGCTATTCGATCAGTTAGAAGATGATTATTATAGTATTATATCCTGTGATTCACGAATATAATATTTTTGTCATTATTGTAAAGACTCATCCCCGCCGATTGACTAACCGCTCATTACATGCATCCACGTGGTTTTAGTGAAGCAACTCCGCCAATCACAGCTCAGTTAACAATGGCCCTCTGCGTCGTGCATCTTCGAATAATGGCGGAATACGCGATTTAGATCAAGTTTGGACAAACCTAAACGACTTGTATAATAAATAGTTCCCATCCATACAAGTTTACTAATCAATGACAATAACAAGCCATTGTATGTTGTACATGTCGAGGAAAGTTTTTGGTTTCAAGGTGTAACGACGGGATTAAACTTAAATTTTCCATTCATACGAGGGATTTCTGATTTGTAAACTTTTTTAATGTGGCCACAATTGTGGGCTTTCAGATTATTTTGCCGAATAATTTAGCTACTTATTAACGCAATGAAATGTTTCCACTTAAATGTGGCCACACTCGTAAAAGGAAAATGTGACTACATGTGGCCATATTTTCCTTTAGAGTGTGTGGCCAGAACAATCCTGGCATTGGCGGTTCGGGCGGTTCGTTTAGACGACTCGTAAAAATTCCAAAGCAGTCCTGGAAGCCTACTGCAAGTTATTTAACCTAAAGAGACATGTAATTATTATTTATTGCTGCTTTTCATGGTATATGGTATGCCATTCTATTACAGCATTTTTTCTTTGGAACAGGACATTTGCCCGGTTCAGCTTTTGGGTTCAACACCTCTGGGATGGTGTTCAATTGCAATGGTCTCCCACCCAAACTAATGTCTTTTAACAAAATTCGTGAGTCAACATTTATTTTTTCGTTTTTGATAGAACTCTTAACCATACATATGCGATTAATTAACTGCGTAATAGAAAAGTAACTATCTGTATCTCCAAACGCCTTCGTGTAATGTGAAAACAGCTTCAGTGTTATTCACACTATAGATAGTGTGTTTCGTTACATCAATTGTTTGGTGGGTTGAAGCAAGAGTCTGGTTCTGCAAATCATTATGCGGGAACCATGACGTGATGATTTAGCCAAGTTGGCATGGCTTCGTTCGTTTCTACACTTAGCCATGAGTCCTCTTCATGAACTTACATGTACACTCCGGGATCACACGGCTCCATGGGTCGTTCGGCTCTATCCGACTATAAAGCAACCCATCCCAACTCTCTGTCTATTAGATTTAACGACTTCGGCAAAGAGTTTGTTTGCCGTGATAGACGAGTGGCTTACCGTAAAAACATCGAAAGTTATTTACATTTGTGACAAATGTATTACCTTTTGCATGCTGATTTGTGATTGTTCCAGGACCCAGAAAATCTATGGCTGCAAGCTGAACTCTGCATGGAGTGGATTTTATGTTGTAATTTGGAATGGAGGGGGTGGGGGGGGGGGGGGGGGGGCGTAAAATGTGTTGACCTAAACCAACCGCCTACCCTATGTAAGCATTTCTATTTCATATGGTGAACACTTTTACATGAAAGGTACATGATACTGATGTTTAGTAAATGTACCGTGACAATATTACAGAGAGGTTAGCTTTGATGAGTTCAAAATGACCACAAAATTGTGAATTATTGTTGGACATTTTCATCAGTTTAACACATTTTTTTACCGAGATACAATAAACAGCTATCTATCTCTCATATTTTGTGATGTTAATACATCACACTCAATTACTTCACCTTATCAGCTATCTCTTATATATTGTGATATTAATACATCAGACTCAATTACTTGACTCTATCAACTGTCATGACCTTTGATGACTAAATAATGTTTTATTCACCACTCACTCAGTTTACGTACAGTGTATCAGTACATGTAAACATTCAGGCAGAAATTGTGAAATCTTAAACAGCGCACTGCCTAGATTATCTCTGCAGAGAGCTACCCTGGTGTAGGCCGACAGTATACTGCCGACCCTTTGCCCTACGGGCTATAAGGAACAGGGGCGTGCGCATGCGTAGGACGACGTCACTTCTGAGCTCTGCGCTCCAAAAGCTCCAAGCTCAGATTCCAAGAGCTTCAAGCTCCAAGAGCTCCGTGCTCCAAGAGCTCCGATCCAAGAGCTCCGCCCTACGGGAGCTACCACCACCACCGGGCGATGACGGGCGTCAATGCCTGGGGTGGTGGTATGTGGTGGTTGTGTCTGTACATATATGATTATCAGTCCATATTTATTGGTCGACTAATCAAAATTCTGCTACCACCCATACTGATGACATCACCAATGACGTCGCAGATGACATGGGAATCACTCAAGTCATGGTCTACACCACGAGAGCTTCAAGATGACACCCTACACTCCATCTTTGGATAAGATATAGAACCTCAATCTCTCAAATATATCCCTGCGGACCTCAGTAATGACCACTTTACTTACTACACCCCAAATGTACAAACAAGTGTTTCAGGACATGCTTCCGTTACAGTATCCTGACCTGCCCGACGACGCTTAGGCCAAAAGCGATTCTGGCCGAAGATTAAACTTTCTCAAACGACGGCTTCTAATTGGACAAGAGCCTACTTGAATTGTAAACATACACAACGCGGCTCCCCCTGCATGGTTATGACGTACTGGAGGGGCTAATAACAGGGGCTTGTTGTTGGTGTTCTCTCATCTGTCTACATCAAGGCGTTATGCTAGGGCGTTATGGCGTTAAGATAAAGCATTAAGGTGTTAACATAGGCGTTGCTACGTTGGTCCACCGCGACCCCAAGTTGACATAAAATATTTGCATATGATCTCTGTGACGTCACTTCCGGATACGCTGTACCGGTAACTCTACTAGGTAGCCACAGCGAACATGGCCACCTCTCTCCAAACGCGTTTGTTTGCACCTCCGAAACTCCCCTTTCTCTACTACTCCCAAGTGATCTATAAATAGAACAGGGCTTTTCCAGAAAATTTCTCTAAAAATTAACCCTGATAGTTTCTGCTTTCTGTACTACTAAACTGGATTACTTCCCTTGACTTTTATTTACCCGAAATTGAGAGACTACACTATCTCAACAATAACAACATTCTCATTTATATGACTCCGTGTGACCAGTAAAAGTGTGCGAGTCAGGAGTGGGATTCGAACTCACGCCTGCATGTGCAGACCAGTATAGCCATACCCCGGAGAAGACAATTTCATAGGTCTTGAGACTGCCGCCTTAGACCACACGGCCATCCTGCCCAACGCTGGTTATCGTGGTCATAATGATAGTGCTATATTTGTACAATGGTTTGACAACATGGCCAAGAATAACGAAAAAGGTGTGTGTCAGAAGTGGGATTGGAACCTAAGTCCCACATATGTGGACCAGCACTCAAGTCTGGCGCCTTAGACCACTCGGCCATCCTGACCAACTTTGATTATGATGGACATATGATGGACATAATGAACTTTTACATGTCGCGGTGTGCACGCCGCGAATGCCCATATGGCTGCACTGATTGGTTACTTCACCAGCCCGCCGATTGAATGATCTATGCGCGTTAGGGCGTTAGGATAGGGCGTTAAGATAAGGCGTTAAGGCGTACATATAGAGCGTTAATTATAAGGCGTAACAACGGGCGTTGACGGGAGTCACTGCTTTTCGATGAATTAGTGACAATTCCATGGAATATCTAGAAAATCAGAGCCTCTGAGCTATTTCACCAGGGCGTTGAAGCGTTAAGCATAGAGTTGACGGGTGTTGCTACAAGATGACACCTCACACGACGCATTCGGTCTACGGATGGGTGAGTAAATGAGTGAGTGAATAGAATTTAACGTCGCATTCAACAATATTTCAACTATATCACGACGAACCAACTAAACACCACCCAGCCCAGTTGTGTTCTTTGAAGCAGCATGGAACTAGACATCCTCCATCCGCCCTATAAAACACGGAGGACAGCGCACAAGACACAGACAGGAGGCTTACATGGTGCAATAAAGACAAGAAGGGTCCATCTCTACCCCAAACACTTTCCTTCACACTCCCAAAATGCCCACTCTGGGTACTACTCCTATTGATGGCGTCACCAATGACATCACAGATGACATGGACATTCCCCAAGTCGTGGTCTACACCATGAGAGCTTCACTTTGACACCTCACATGACGCATTCGCGGATGGTCCATCTCTATCCCAAACACCTTCCTTCACACCCCCAAAATGCCCACTTTGGGTACTACGCCTACTGATGACGTCAGCAATGACGCCACAGATGACATGGACATCCCTCAAGTCGTGGTCTACACGAGAGATTCAGTTTGACACCTTACACGACGCATTCGGACCGCGGATGGTCCCTCAAACACACCCCACGCACCCCCAAAATTGCTGCTTTCTATACTACTCCTTACTCTTTTTCACCATACAGTCTGAAAAATGTTACTATTTTGAACACTTAATTACATTTGCTGAGTACACAGCTTGTTACAATTGGAAAAATCGTGGTGGTTTAGTTCAGGAACCTTACTTTGACGATATTCTGTATTTTAGCATACATTTAAAGTATAAACGTCAAAAACACGTCATTGTGACGTCACACTTGTGATTTTTTTGCAGCCACAGATTTTTCAAGGGAGTGACCCTAGGGGATCCTTTGGTGAAAAAAATCACGCTTTTGTCACTTACGTAAATATAATTTCTTTTTTCTTTATCTCGTCCCAGGACATAATTATCTCGCCCCAAGACATAATTATCTCGTCCCACGACATAATTATCTCGTCCCACGACATAATTATCTCGTCCCACGACATAATTATCTCGTCCCACGAGATAATTATCTCGTCCCACGACATATTTATCTCGTCCCACGACATAATTGACCAATGACAACAGATTTTACAACTACGTTGTTTACCAATGAAAGCGCACGTAACGTACTTCTGTTGCAGCCAGTCTGGAAATTTTAGGCAATCTGCAGATGGCCTAGACAATAAAAATAACAACCTCAAACTACAAGGAAAAATTCATTGATCATTTCAAAGTTTTCTTGGGTTTGGATGAATGCAATCTTAATTTTGATGTCCCTGGTTCACTGAAAGTCTGCAAACCTTCGGGCGAAATATAGTTGTTTAACGAAGAGAGTGTTTCAATGTGTTGTTATTATTTTTTTTTTTTTCGTCTGGAGTTGTAGGATCTGTCTATGAATCGGACGCAGACTTCATAATAAAGCCGATGTCATATTGTAATGCAATTATGTTGGCAGATTTCACACAAGACTGACACCAAAGAACACCAAAGAAGTAAAGTTTATCCATTCCCTCAAACAGTATTCATGATTAGGAGTGAAAAGCCTCCAACTGCTATAATTTGATGTCAACAGTTTCTTTAGCGGATACAAGTACACATCTGAACAGGTGTCTCGATCTCCGCCACTTCCTTGCATTATATAAATGTGACAGACATTACATATTAACCTGAGAAGGAGTAAACCGAGAAGGCTCCGCACATGGGGGAGGCAAGGGCGTAGACAAGGGAGGCTTGGCCGGCCAAAAAAATAAATAAATAAATAAAAAAATATTTAAAAAAAACAACAAACAAACAAACAAAAAATGAAAGAAAGAAAACATAGCATAGAAGTTAATGTTTTTCTTATCAAGTATTTTTTTCATTTGTTGCTTAATACTGGGGAAGTAAACTTATCACCGCCAGTGCATACCGGTAGGCCTAAACTAAGATTGCAACGACAAAACAATAGATTGACGATTTCGGGATCAAATCTCGTGCGATCATCTCTGAGAATGAAATAATGTTCTCGAATCCCATCGCATATTTGGACGAAAAAACATCAACACGTCCGTTGAGCAGAATTTTTCTTTTTTTCTCTATAAACATGTTTTGTGTTTCAATTGAGATCCCAGTCAGTTGCTCAGTATTTCTTCATACACAAACAAGAGATATATTAATTTTCAACTACTTTTCACAAAGAAACCATAGTAATAAACCTACTGTCTGTCCCAGATAATATATCCCAGACATTTTCGGCGATATTTCGGAGACCATTTATCGTACAACATTGAAACACAGTATATTAACTAAAAAAAATACTAATTTTATTCCTTTCAATAAAATCGATTGAGAATTGCCGAAAATCGCCAATACGTACCATATTATTTTAATGCCACGATGGTGTTGATCTGCCAATGTTATAACATACAGACTTCACGTCATGACGTAAAAAAAAAACCCACAAATCTCCCATCTAATTAATGATACAGGACCTTCACATTTATAAAAAAATATACCAATTTAGTTGTTTCATGGTGAACTCCAATACGTGCAGAATGAACGCTGGATTGAACTACGTAAATTTTATTAGTTTTATGTACACGAAGTCCTTAATATCGAAGTTTTGTGAAAGCATGCAGCAGTTCCTCTAGCTCTTTTGATGAGATAAGAATAGGCCGTATACTGTTGGCGTTCAGGAAAACAAGCCTATTGTCAATAAAACTCATCGTCAAAAGAAGTCATTAGGGACGACGTGTCGCATTAATTCCTGAGCTAATGGTTGACCCAGTAGAGAGCTTGGGTGAGCTGCCCGGAAGAATATACCGGTATATGAGACACTTCTCTTCGTAAGTTACGTGCGCTTTCATTCGTTAACAACGTAGTTGTAAAAGCTGTTGTCATTGGTCAATTATGCGTGTACTACTTCAGAATCCGGTTAATCCATTGACGACGCTGCCGACATTCGGACCAGATTCAGTTATAAAACTATAAATATACGATACTTAAGTTGTATATGAATATTGCTGATGTATATATAGAGACAAAACGTTATTATCGTGAAATTTAAATAAAATATTGAGTTTATGGGCTGCGAAATCCGTACGTCGTGGGACGAGATAATTATGTCGTGGAATTATCTCGCCCAACGACATAATTATCTCGTCCCACGAGATAATTTTCCGCGAAAAAAAGATTTTGCATGTCCCCTCTACGGTTCCGTAGGAACGAACGAAGCCATGTCAACTTGGCTAGTGATGATTGTGCTATAGTAGTAATTGCGGTATTGTGAGAATTTAGGCAATGCGTGTACTACTTCAGAATCCGGTTAATCCATTGACGACGCTGTCGACATTCGGACCAGATTCAGTTATAAAACTATAAATGTACGATACTTAAGTTATATATGAATATTGCTGATGTATATATAGAGACAAAACGTTATTATCGTGAAATTTAAATAAAATATTGAGTTTATGGGCTGCGAAATCCGTACGGGAATCGGTCCTTAAACTACAAATTCAATCAATCAGTTATCACGTCTCTCTGTTGGTTTTGTCTCATCAGCTCGATATGTATTGAACCGAGCGATGCTGGGGGCACGAGATATACCAGCATTCGAAGAGATACTGCTATGTGGAGGCATAGGATCGGCTTATGGATTTAGGTGAGTTCCCGGTGGTGTCATTACTCTTGGCTCTTAACCATGAGTCCTGTAAAATTCTCTTTAAAATACATACTATTTACTATCTGATAGTTTATGAAATTGGTTATTGCGAATTGTCAATTCTGTATACGGATATCCCGAGTTTGGTACCTTATATGTAGCTGAAGGAGGCGCATTGTCTCTGGGGTTAGACAACTATAGCCATTTGTTATCATTGACAGTAAATGTTGCATTCTCGTATTTAAAGACATTTATGGACTCTTCTGCTCACAATTATATATTCAACTTCGAGACAGTACTACCGTCAAGGTTTTTATTTGGGGTATTGTCAAATCACCTTCTATCACTGTAATAACGTCATTATTCAGTAACAAAATATCTACGAAAATCTGTTCGTTAAAAACTCACACTGGTTTCACTGCTAGCGAGTTTATGTTAATGATTTTTGTTTCTGTTTCGCATGAATACAGTCCAAGCGTATGGAACTGCCGTAGTGTGTGACACAATGGATGCTAATACTAACGGTTTAGGGGTGACATCTTGCTAGGCGATCGTTTGTCGACTGTATAGCATATTGTCGCTGGACGCAAATCAAAGCGCCGTGTTCTAATTAATTGTTCTAGATATGTTAAGTTATATGTTGTTATGACAGGCTTTCTGTAATTTCAGGCTAGTTACTGAATTAAACACTCACTAGCCTCTACCGCTACATCGCTCTGCTGTTTGAAAAGTCCCATTTTTAAATCGAGAATTGACCAATCGAAACATCAGTTTCGCCAGTAGGCCTAGACTGTTTCAATCAGCACCGGAGACCACGTATTATATTCTTTGGAACTGCTAAAGTCTGTCTATTTTAATTAGTCGTCTACTTTGGAGCTTGTCAAAAATCAGTAGTTAACTCTACATAAATTTTCTTTCTTGCAGCGTTAAACTGAACTGATATCGCTAATATATCACGCTTGAAATAACTTTGTGATTCTCTCCATATAAAACTCCAGTACATTTGTTTCATGTACTGGGCCTCAATTACATAGAGAGACGTCATAATGTATTCATACTTACTGGCACAAAGTTAGTTGATTTCTTATTATGTAATAACAGTTGGCGTGTCGCTTTTTACCATGCATAATTGCCGAATAATAAACCGCGCACACCTCTATGACCGCGCACAGCATTTTTGACCTTCGTGCTAGTAAACACGAATACATTATGATGTCTCCCTATGTAATTGAGTCCCGGTACAAGAAACAACTGTACTGCAGTATTATATGGAGAGAATTACAAAGTTATTTCAAGCGTGATATATTATCGATATCACGGAGAAATGGTAGTCATTTTGTAGATTTCAGTTTGTTCTATACACAATGCTCAAAAAAAAAATTTATGCAGCCTTATCTACTGATTTTTGACAATCTTCAAATTAGACGACTAATTAAGATGAACAGACTATAGTGTATTCGACTGCGGTCAGGGGTGTTGAACCCTGTTATGACATCATCGTTTCACATCTTTTACGACTGAAGATTTTGATCTCGGGACGTCCGTATTGTGTCCTGTATTTAATAAATTTAAATCTCGATAGAGTCGCGTCACCAGTTCCGATCCACTTACAGAAAAATTGATTCTTCCCGCAACAGGGACCGCGCGAAATCCTAAAACAATTGCATTCAAAGAAGTTGATCAACCTTCCTTTCATGGTCAAATTGTATTATATTTTCAAAGGATTTGTTAGGACAGAGACTCACTCCATAGACATCGGTCTGCGTACAAGAACATGTTATTTTGCTAATAAATTATATAGACAATTGTATTGCGATCCCGATAATCAGTTTGCCAATTAAACTTTTTTCTTTAGAAACAGATGAAAATTTCTCTTTGGTCGGAACTGGCAACTCGCCCGTACCTACAGTGGTGTTGTGTGTCTTTCGTAATTGTCGAATATGTAACCACGAATGCTATGTTTTATTTTCCAAGTGTTAACCTCGTCCGCATAGATGGAAACAAGCCTCCATCCATGTGGAATTATGAGATTGTTCCTGTTGACGAACCGACTACATCGTTTCACAAGATTTCCATCGGTCCAGAAGGGGAAACAGGGTTTGATAAAACGGGCCACTATTTCCACTGTAACAAGTAAGTGATGCCCTGAATTCAAACGTCAGTAAGTAGACCTAACCCTGTTGTTAGTTCGACTAAATCACCTGCCTCTAAAATCCACCAAAACGGAGGCAATAGCCTCCACATTATGCTTAAACACATACTGCAAACGAAACGTTCAAACTTATCGGTCGGTATCATAAACGGGTCACCATTGGGATAACCCAGTTGACGGCCTGGGGGAAATCCAGAACGTGTCATTCGTATCTCTTGGTTAAAGTATGCGAACAGAGCAGTTTAGTAAGGTCGCACTTCAGAATATTTGCCTTTTAGTCACTTTTTTATGTTGCTGGACAATATCGCAAGAACAAAAATAAGCTAGAAAGCATTTATTCGGACAAACATTTGACCTTTTATTGTCATCAAATTGTAAATCGTGATAGTATCTGGTACAGATTATATCAGCAAATACTCGCTTCAATGGATGAGGGCCGTGTACAAACCCCAGACAATCTTGTTATTATCATGGACGATCTCATGAATCAAGCTAAACAGGTTGAAAGAACATTTAATCAACACGTTGATGACAAAGCAGCTAACGATGTGAACAAGGGGGCAGAGAGATACTTTTACATGCCGGAGTTTTCCATTCAGAGCCAAATGTAAGCGATAATTCAAACAATCAAAGTAATCAACACGGGCACAAGGTCCAACATTGAATAGGAAGCTATGGACTATAACAAAGTTCCGCAATGATAACCTAAAGACCCTTTTCACATCACCATGTTCATCTAAATAAGTCTATAGCTTCAATCTGAGAATGTTGAATTTCGAAGTTAACCTCGAGTGCATCTGAGAGAACAATGCTGACCACACTGAATTCTTACTGATGAATTACTGCATGGTATTGCCCTCTCATTGATCGGTTATTGCCTGGTATCTCCCTCTCACAGATCACTTGTTGCATGGAACTGCACTCTCACTTACCGGTTATTGTAGGATACTGCACACTCACTGGTCGGTAATCGCATGGTATTGCCCTCATACTGGTCAGTTCTTGCATGGTATTGCACTCTCACTGATCAGTTATTGCATGGTATTGCACTATCACTATTGCATGATATTGCACTCTATCTATTACATGGTTCTGCACTCTCACTGATCTGTTATTGCATGGTGTTGAACTCTTACGAATCGGTTATTCCATGGTATTGTTTTCTCACTGATCGGTTATCGCATGGTATTGCACTCTTACTGGTCGGTTATTGCATGGTATTGCACTCTCACTGATCGGTTGTTGCATGGTATTTCAGTCTCACTGGTTATTGCATGGTATTGCATTCTCACTGGTCGATTATTGCGTGATATTGCACTCTCACTGATCGGTAATCGCATGGTATTGCACTCTCACTGATCGGTTATTGCATGGTATTTCACTCTCACTAATCGATTATTTCATGGTATTGCACTCTCTCTGATCGGTTATTGCATGGTATTGCATTCCTACTGAACGGTTGTTGGATGGTATTGCACTCTCACTGATCGGTTATTGCATGGTATTGTGCTCTCAGTGACCAGTTGTTGCATGGTATTGCACTCTCACTGACCAGTTGTTGGATGGTATTGCACTCCCACTCATTGGTTGTTGCATGGTAATGGGATCTCACTGATCGGTTATTGCATGGTATTGAGCTCTCAATGATCGGTTATTGCATGGCATTGCACTCGTATTGATCGGTTAGTGCATTGTATTGCACTCTCATTGCTCGGTTAATGCATGGTATTGCACTCTAACTGATCAGGTATTGCATGGTATTGCACTCCCAGTGATCAATTCTTGCATGATATTGCACTCTCACTGATCAGTTAGTGCATTAATTGTATTCTACTCTCACTGATCGGTTATTGCATGGTATTACACTTTTACTGGGTGGATATTGCATTGTATTGCAATCTCACCGATGAGTTATTGCATGGTATTGTACAATCACTGATTAATTATTGCATTCTTACTGATCAGTTATTGCATGGTATTGCACTCTAACTGATCAGTTATTGCATGATATTGCTCCCTCACTGATCAGTTATATAGGTTTACCAGAAGACTATTCTGTGAAGTCATGTGACGCAGTCAGTATGTCGGCACCTCTTCCCACTTCCCTTATATGTGTTGTAATCTACAACACTCCACAACCCACCTCACAGTACTCCACCATTCACCTCACAGCACTCCATGATCAGCTTCACAACACTCCACGATGCCCCTCACAGCACTCCACGATCCACCTCACAACACTCCACGATCCACTTCCCAACACTCCACGATACACATCACAAAACTCCACGATTCACGTCAAAACACTCCACGATTCACCTCCCAACACTCCACGATCCACGTCACAAAACTCCACGATTCACGTCAAAACACTCCACGATTCACCTCCCAACACTCCACGATCCACGTGAAAATACTCCTCAATCTACGTGAAAAAATATCGATCCGCGTCGCACGTACTCCACAATCCACCAAACAAGACTTCACAATCCCACCTCACAACACACCACGATCAGCACGGGCGCAAGGTCAAATGTTGAATAGGAAGCTATGGTCTATAACAAAGCTCCGCAATGATAACCTAAATATCCTTTTCATATTACCATGTTCATCTAAATAAGTCTATAGCTTTAATCTGAACTCTTACTGATGGGTTATTGCAAGGTATTGCACTCTCACTGATCGGTTATTGTCTGGTATCTTCCTCTCATTGATCAGTTGGTGACCAACTGCTCGGTCACTTATCGGTTATTGCAGGATACTGCACTCTCACTGATCGGTTATCGCATGGTATGGCACTCATACTGGTCGGTAATTGCACGGCATTGCACTCTCACCGATCAGTTATTGCATGGTATTGCACTCTCACTATTGCATGGTATTGCACTCCCACCATTGCATGGTATTGCACTCTCACTGATCTGTTATTGCATGGTGTTTAACTCTTACGGATCGGTTATTCCATGGTACTGTATTCTCACTGATCGACTATCGCATGGTATTGCGCTCTCACTAATCGGTTATTCCATGGCATTGCCCTCTCACTGATCAGGTGTTGCATAGGGTTACGCTCTCACTGATTGGTTGTTACATGGTATTGTATTCTCACTGATCGGTTATTGCATGATATTGCACTCTCACTGATCGGTTATTGCATGGTATTGCACTATCACTGATAGGTTATTGCATGGTATTGCACTATCACTGATAGGTTGTTACATGGTATTGTATTCTCACTGATCGGTTATTGCATGGTATTGCACTATCACTGATAGGCTATTCCATAGTATTGCACTCTCGCTGATCGGTTATTGCATGGTATTGCACTATCACTGATAGGTTGTTACATGGTATTGTATTCTCACTGATCGATTATTGCATGATATTGCGCTCTCACTGATTGGTTATTGCATGGTATTGCACTATCACTGATAGGCTATTGCATGATATTGCACTCTCACTGATCGGTTATTGCATGGTATTGCACTATCACTGATAGGTTATTCCATGGTATTGCACTCTCACTGATCGGTTATTCCATGGTATTGCACTATCACTGATAGGTTGTTACATGGTATTGTATTCTAACTGATCGGTTATTGCATAATATTGCACTCTCACTGATCGATTATTGCATGGTATTCCTCTATCACTGATAGGTTATTGCATGATATTGCACTCTCACTGATCGGTTATTGCATGGTATTGCACTATCACTGATAGGTTATTGCATGGTACTGCAATCTCACTGATCGGTTATTGCATGGTATTACATTCTTACTGGTCGGTTATTGCATGGTATTGCACTCTCACGGATCGGTTATTGCGTGATATTGCAATATCACTGATAGGTTATTGCATGGTAATGCACTCTCACTTATCGGTTATTGCATGGTATTACATTCTTACTGGCCGGTTATTGCATGGTATTGCACTCTCACGGATCGGTTATTGCGTGGTATTGCACTATCACTGATAGGTTATTGCATGGTAATGCACGCTCACTGATAGGTTATTGCATGGTATTACACTCTCACTGATCGGTTATTGCATGGTATTGCACTCTCACTGATAAGTTGTTGGATGGTATTGCACTCTCATTGACCGGATATTGATTGGTATTGCCATCTCACTGATCCGTTATTGCATTGTATAGTACTCTCACTGATCGGTTATTGCATGGTATTGCACTCTCATTGGTCAGTGATCCACGATCCACGTCACAACACGTACTTCACGATCCACCTCACAACACACCACGATCCACGTCACAACACTCCACGATCCACCTCACAACACTCCACGATCCACCTCACGATCGTATCCGTGCGTGATATTTATCATACAATATGATCGTATTCAGGTATGAACACGTGGATGCCGAGCAGGTAACCCAACTGACCAGGTGCTCTGTACATAGACAGGAGCGGTTCACTCAACTTCCCATCCCGAAAACCATCGAAGACGTGTGTACAGTGTTAGAGGACGAAGTTGATGAAGCGTATCCAATATTTAGAAGCCCCAGACCAACTGATGGCTGTGCTACAGTAGCTGTTGGTGAGTGATATTATGTCCTTATTGAAACAAAGACACACAAAAGATTGTGAATGCGCATCCAACCTTGTGACCAGATGTATCGTCTTGTATACTGTCAAAAGAAACGTGTTACAGGAACTAAATTTGTAATTTTGGAGGAGGTGGGGTGGAGGAGGGGGAGGGGTGCGTAATTTGAAAATGGTCCCTTTCGAAATTTCTCACAGTATGTGGGAATCTTCTTATATTCAATTATGCAGGTAGTAATTTTGCGTGGTGTTTCGGGGATAGACCAGATTAGTCGTTTTTTACCCCTCGGCCACTTTGGCCTCTGGTTATTATCGCCATGTGCGTTCGTCCGTCCTTGCGTTCGTTCGTCCGTTACCGCATTTTAGGCAAACCCGCTTGATTCAAACACCAAATTTTGAATACTTATTTATCTAGTGCTAAGTCAGACGTCTATCGAAATGGCTCCCCTCGGCCCACATATTAGAGAGTTATGCCCCTTTAAATATATATTAATTTCTATTTCTGTCTTATATGCTTAATGTAACCAACTATATCTGCAGAACTTCGATACAGCTATTATATTTTGCAAACTTATTTATATTGTTGTATCCTAGAAGCCAACAAAAAAGTACTCGCCTCCGCCCTTATTTTACAGAGTTATGCCCCTTTTCGGGTGCAGTTATCTCTGATTTTGTGATATATGTTTGAATGTAACCAGTTATATATACTTAACTTTGTTTTGGTACAGCTACCAAATTATGAGGAAACTTATGAGTCATGACCCTTTTTGTGTATTAATCTAGATTTGATTTTGTTATATAAAATATATTCTTGAATGTAGCTATTATATCTGCAGAATTGATGATGTTCTCTAAAAAAGACAATTCTGGATGATTAGTATAGCCATAATATGTTGCACATTCTCGGCATATTTCTCAATTGCTTGGGGGAAGCCGAGGGGTTTTGAGTCTCACCCTCTTGTTTACATCTCGAGGACTGATAATTACAAATAGTTCAATCTCATTGTTGGAATTCACGCTTCCCGTTGAAATCCGGTATAATTAATTGAATAGGGATGTACTCATGTTCTGATTCCTAATATAACGTTTGTCTGTTCTGATGTTAATTTGTATTTGTTAATATCCCACCAGTCTTAGATCTAGTGAATGATATAGTGGTGTGTTATTTTTGGTTTTCAGCCTTATATAATTTCGTGATGAAACGAGTGGATATTTACGAAGAAAAACCTTCCAACTCCAAACCTGTGCTGAGTCTTAAATTTCCCAGCGGTGACGTGATTGGAAGCAAAAATACTCCTTAAGCCGGGGACACACTAGGCGATTTTGTACGCCCGATCCATTTTCGCTTGCGGAATCGTGTAGTGTGTCTGATTGTGCGACGCCGAACTTTGGTAGCGAACACGTACGCCCGACCAATCGGCCATATTCAACATGCTGAATATTGGCGATCAATTTCGGCCGGATTTTTATCGGTGGCGTAGAGATCGGCCAGCGATAAAAAATCGCCTAGTGTGTCCCTGGCTTTAGCAACATGATCGCTGATCAACTCAACAGAAACATACCGTCCATAAGTATTAGCGGTTCGGCAGCTATGGGACTGGTTCAATTTTATCGCTCCACCAATATCTGATTATTTTTTTACGTGTGAAGGAAGAAATTTATGAAATTTTTCAAGCGTTCTAAGATTTGTTTACTGAAGATATATATAACCTCTGTATCTCCTACATATTCGAAAATTGGTACTAATGTATGCTTTAAGACGTCAAGTATTCACCTTCAATATTTTTTAATAAATCTTATAATTCGCTGAGAAAGAGTTGTTGTCCTTTTGTTTTATATATATTATGAACTCTGTCGAGAAGATTATGTGGACCGTGACCATATTTGAAACATCGTTAATATAATTGAGCATTAGATCGCACATTCAAGAGGCATCAGTTGTCCACGAATGATGAATTGCCACAGAAACTGCAGTATAGATAGCTATAATATAACCAAAACGTGTACCAACATTTTGGTTATAACTAGTGCCATGCTGGTGGGCGTGGGGAGGCGTGGCCATGTGACCTGTGATCTAACTATCTATCCCAACGACAACTTAAATGCACCAGCTGTTCGTTTACCATAAAATAAGAGGTGAGTTTAGCTTTATTCGGGCGTTGGGAAGTGTTTTTTTTAAATTTGTTTTAGCATGGCACTAGTTATAACCAAAATGTTGGTACACGTTTTGGTTATATTATAGCTACAGTATAGATAAAGGGATAGCTGTCCGCCTTTATCACATTTGATTGGGCAAATCAAATATTTGAAAAGAAATCTCTTATTTTCACTTGCTGGTGGAGAAAATTGAAAGAACATCCAGAAAATCAGAGATTCTGTATAGGCAGTGTTCAAATGACGCTGTTTGTATCTGGATTCTTATTGGTGTGAAATTAACGAGAATAATGGATACAGTGTATCTTTAATTGAAAGAGCCCAAATAATTATGGCAAAACTTTTTTGTATTTATCTGTTTATTATTATCAAAATATGTATTTTTTTATAGTTCTAAAAAATAAATGTGCACCATTTTGCTATTTATTCGTTTATTTTCTTTTATGTCAAATATTCTTTTTTCGATATCGAAATTTCTTATCTTGATATTGTAACGAAAGTGCAGGGTGACAACGACCCCTTGGGATCCCCTTTAATAAATCACAGCTTCTGAATGATACGTGACTATGTGAAATCGAAAGTTACATTGTGTTTGTGTGTGCGGTTCACTTACCTGATGGAATTCAACGCTGTAATTTTCCTAGAATGAACTATAATAATCCGGGAGACAGACAATGCCTCGAAATCCCGGTGAAGTTATCTCAAACGATCAGTTGGGACGGTGAAAGGGGCCCTGGTGGACCTCGCTTGCTTCGCTGTAGATGACGTCAGTCAGGAATCCGGAAGTCGGTTTCAGTGAATATGCAGATTAGGGACAGTGAACTTTGCGGTCGTCGTGTGAATTAACTAGAGAGAGTTGGAAGCTGAGATTTACCAGTGACGTCCGTTATGAATTATGGTTTGTTCCTCCATAGCCATATTTATCCAGCGAAGTCCAGATAAACTGATCGGGAAGTGTTGTACTTTGACAATAAAGAGGGCGCTGGAATCTTCGACGTCTGTTTCTACCTTTATCCACAGAAGAGCGGTAGCCCTATATAAGCCGGACTCCCGCTGAAACGCCAGAGACCAGCAGAAACATCGAGGTGAGAGCACACGCAAAATCTATTGCGGAGAAGAAATCCAATACATTGCCGGGCCGCGATCAGGTCGCCGAATTTGTTGCGCCGCCGGGCCGCGACCAGGCCGCCGAATTGAAGTGCCGCCGCCGAATCCTATAGCATCATTGCATGCATACATTTACACTCACTTACAATCACACGTCCGGGCTGTGTTTACTCTACTTCGATCTCTACTCATTTCAACCGTATCGCACAGTTGTGTGGGTATTGCGCTGGAAGTTAAGAGTATAGACACTTATCGTCAATGGTTATTCCTAATCTCTACTGCACGTTAGTGCAGGCTCAGCTCTGGGAAGTAACTAACGGCGTTCGTGTTGATAGCACGACCATACCTTCAAGGTATCCGGTAGGAGACGCTCGTCTCTGTGAAGAGGGTTCAGCTAGGCAAATCATACACAGTTCCTACCTAAACAATTATTCATGCACACACGTACTTAAATACACAACCTACGGGTTGAAATACATTCACGCTAACACGCACAAGCTATAGGTTCGAGCCTATAGCTTGATAAATATACATCTACCCAGTCAATCGGACGATAAACGATTATCCATTCACGCCTCCATAAGCATATGATCTCTCACCACCCTGTACATATATAATTCACGGCCAATCGTAGATTACTACTGTCTCATACAGTAGTATATAAAGGGGGAATCCTTGACCAGATGCCCATCTATTGCGGATGACCATGCAGTAGTATAGAGAGAGGGTTCAAGGGCCAGCTGACCATACACTAGTATAGAAGGAGGATTCCTATACCAGTTGACCATACAGTAGTATAGAAGGAGGGTGCCGATTCCAGGTGCCCATACAGTAGTATAGGAAGAGGGTTACTAGACCAGGTGCCTGCCTATCCACCGTGTGTTATCGATGTCCGATCCTATGTGGACCGTGTAGCCGTGAACTCTAGCCTTGATGATTCATCCTTGGAGCCGGGCCGCGGAGTGAGTCGCCGTGAGCGGGGTCGCTGAAGCCTGGGGGTGTATTCCTACGAGGGGTGCCGTCTGCTGCTGTGGTGAGCCGTGCAGTTGAATAGTCCTGCGGTGTTACAGAGAGACGGGCCGGTGCCGTAGAAGCCTTTGTACTGTGATAGTACTGTCGTGCCCAGGCCGTCCGCATCCATTGACGGTTATCAACGCTTGGAGGGGCCTAGTCGTGTAAGACGAGACAAGACGACGACGAGAAGTCCATACCACCCGAAGGAAGAAGACCGGGGGAAGGAAGACACACGTCGGACATAACCACGGAGGGGCCTAGTCGTGTAAGACGAGACACGACGCAGTGTTCATCCATACGGGAGTGAACGAAGACCTGGGGAAAGAAGACAGACGCTGGACCTTGCCACGTATATCTGGGGAAGGAAGATAGACGCTGGATCCTACCACAAAGCCCTGGGGAAGGAAGATAGAAGCTGGACCCATCCATGAGAGAACCGGTCGTGAGCAGACTGTGGCTGTGACCAGGCCTGCTCGCGAAATAGCTAGGGCTATCTATGTTGTATATATTTTCTATTGAACTTCGGTTAATGATAACTATAAGAGTACAGATAATTCATAGAGTAGGGATCTTCTTTGCAGGGATTGTACGCTACCACGATTTGAATCCTGTATACCTGCTCAAAGAATTATATGTCAGTATTGCATTAATTTGCTTTGGTTGTCATTACAGGTCTTCCTTTCCAACCTCCTTGATCCAGACAAGGTGACAGGTTGAATCGAACTCCCTCGTTGGCCAGGATCAGTGCCCGAGTGCGTTCCCAGTAGCCTGACAGTTTGTCTTGGGGACCCTGCGCACTCTGTGGATCTGAAACATCCATTATCCCACGTTATAGAAGTAAAAACGTTTCAATATCAAAAAAAAAATTTCGTTGTAAAAAAAAATCTATTTTCGATATAACAAATTATTTGATAAAAATCTTTTGAAAGGTTAATTTTTAGATCAAATTATTTTCAAGTATCATTCAACGAGGAATATCAACATTTTTTTATATAAAAAATAAACGAGTCATTACACTGACGTATTGTCATAAAGCATACGGTTCATTTTTCAATGGCAGAGTCAATGTACATGACATGCACAAACATCCCGCATGGCGGTGCCCGACCTGAGTGACATAGTTTTCGAAAAATCCAAGATGGCGGCCAGTACATCTGTCAAACATATAAATACCCGTATTTCTTCTTCTTCTTGGGTTAGTGTGTTAATTGATATATTGGTACCTCGAACCCTTTGCAACCATAAATATTGTCAAAAGATATGATTTTTAACCCTACCTGGTCTTTTGTGGGGGGGAGGGGCACTTTCCGCCACCCCCTCCCCACTTAGTGAACTTTTCTCTGCTGCTCCAAAACGACGAAACCTAGGGGCGTGAAACTTCGTGACTTTTTAGCTTATCGTATTGGGTCATTTTGAGGCCATTTGTATATCATCCAGAGCAGAGGATCGTGGGTAAATTCAAAATGGCGGACAAGTATCCCAGAAAGTCGTGTTTTCAGTCCTTTCTGATAACTTCTTTGCACTTTTTCGGGCGAAAAATGACTAGAAATTAATTAGGTAAAACTAGTTATTGTCTATTATACTTAGTGGTTTTTAACAAAAAAATCGAAAAATAAAAATTTCGATAAATCGGCCCAAAAATAGGCAAAATAATAGCTTCAGCGAATATGACGTCACGGTCACGTCATCATGACGGCCAGCCTGCATTTTTTTTAAAGATACCGTGTGGTAAGCTTCAGTACTCTACTGAAGTTGTATTTTTTGTTGTGAGAGGCGAGGGGATTTCAAGTGAGCTGTGGAGAAACCTGACGAGGGAGCTTTGAAATACTACGATGATTTAGTAAGGAATGGCAAGTGCTTTCAGGAACTTGATGGACTGCTCGTCGACTTGGAATTAAGTGAACGTGAAAGAAGATCGAAAAATCACCAAAAAAACAAGCCGATTCGTGTTGGAGGGAGAAGGTTGACCAGCCCAAGATACCGAACTGCATGTTATCTCTGACTGTCGGAGGAGATTTAGTTACTATTGAAGCAACATGTGATAATAGATGTGATAACCACTAAATAATCACCTTACTTATTATGTAGTAAATTCATTGCGCACATCTTGCGAAAATGATACTCCCTAACATTCGCCATGATGACCTACCGCATGATGTAGCTTAGCTTTTCTGCTAAAACATATGAAAAAATCAGCATAAATTTCCCACGATCGTTTTGAGTCGGAGCCGACAGAAAAGATGGCATCTGAGCTTCGGATTTGGGGGGCCATCAGCAAACTGGTCCAGATTTTTTCTCTCTTAAAATTTGGAAAGCTTGTTTTGATCTTTGCTAGAGTTGAATATTGTAGAAACATTTAAAAACATGAGCAGTGTGACTAACGTCACAGGACCTACGAAGTAGAGTAGGAATTAGGACTCGAACGCGAACTGAACTCTTGGAAATCCCCACCCCCAGTTGAAATCCTGCCTATATTAAGATGGGCACCGCCCAAGTCAGAATCGCCAGTGATTTTCATCAAAAATCACCAGAAATTTTCATCAAAAGTAGGTCAGCTCAGAACTTGTTGGTAACAGTCTCCTAATGCGCCTTCATTCCAAAATAAATAACGATCGCCGATTTAATTTTACAACTTTTTAATTAAAGGAAACAGATTGAATAATATAGGTTCAGTAGATTTCAAGCTTTACGTGTGAAAATACATTTACATCTCTTTAATGGTTTTCAGTGCCCTTGTCCAGGATCAAAACAACTTTTTGAATCACATTATTTTCCCAACAATACAACAAATTTGTATATATAGTACTATAGTAGAAAGGTAGCATTTATGTAGTTTACGGTAATTCAACTCAAGACCAACACCTCTGCACAAGATAATAATGATTCTATGTCATTCTCCTGAGCATAACCGGTACAAAGACGAATAAATAGCGTCTCTACATCACGTTGTTATCTAGATATATGAGACAACACATTTTGGGTATCGGCAATCTGATGAATGTACTATTCCAGTTTTCTTGTTTCACATTATATTCTATGGCGGTTGATCGGTGATTTTCTTCATTGATAAACCTTAAACCACCTCAGTTTCGTTGTGTGAATCGGAATTGCATTGCTGTGACACACCAGCACACTCCGTGGCAGTGATTCTGTATCCCCTAATCAAGGAATCAAAATGGATCAAGATTTGAAATGACAAGAGAAATTTAGACATATTTTGTTTACCATGTAATTTTTGTTCAAATTATATCCAAGTGTGATATATAGTCAATATTCAAGAGGTACAAAAAACCCCCAAAGTATGTCCTCATATTCTCACATCCATGCCAAGAAATACTGCATTGAAAAGGGTCCATTTAGCCTACCCTGTTTTATCGCCCTAATCAGCAAATGGCGGGGTCATATTTCTGCTGTCAAAATTGTATTTCCCTCCAAAATCTTAACCCTTGAATCCAAGTCACACACTCTCTGATGCAAAGTAATGATTGTCCTAACTATCCGATTAGCACATTATGAACATGTCTTTGGTCATAGTGTACATATCATAACTCACATCAATGTTTTCTGCTATATTATTTCAATGATATGGTTTAATTAACAATTTAAGTTGTGGAAACAGCGCTGATTGTTTGCGGGTATATGCAGTAGGTCTATGCTGTCAGGCAATTGTGGAATTGTCCCAGATGCAGGTTAAGATTAACCTCAGTAATAGGGCCATGTAGCATACAGTGGAATATGGATCAATGACAGGGTATTTTTAGCCGTGGGTAATTTGACCTGAATTTGAAGCCTGATGTGGTCAATGATGAAATGTTTGGATGTGAAATAGGATACACGTTAAAGGCTACAGTTTACATATATCTATAACAATATACTGAAGTGTTAATTATAAATCTAATTTTAATCAGAATTATTTCAGATCAGAGCTTGCTGGTAACAATGCCCTAATGCACGTTCATGCCAAAAATCAAGGTTCTAATGTCAACGGTTCTCCTTATTTTGCCGACGAAAGGATTCGGATGGACTGACTCACTCATTACCGGACAATTTGCGATCTGTAGCCTACTTCGTAGGAATAGATCAGAACTCATTTAGTCCGATACAATGGCCAATCGTTGATCCCCAGGAGCTTTATTCCGTAATACCACCTTGCGCCCCAAAACCATTTAGGAGTTTGTGACCTACAGAAGTGCGGGGAGAAAGAGCCAAATCGTGTCATCGGTTGAAAGTGAATACTTTGCAGAATCCCGGGTGTTTGCGAAACTATAGTTTCCTACATTAAAAGCGATGTTGAAGAGGTAACCCACGTATATTACCGTCCTTAATCAGACTACTCCTAACTCCACCAGAAAGTGTACTAGGAGCCTATTCTTTAATCTGGATTTGTTGATGGTCTTCGACAATCCCAGAATGCTTAGTCGCTCTTCATATACTACACGTAACTCAGCAAACCTGAATATGTAGGTTCTCTCTTCAACATTTCTTTCGATGTAGAAAAATAGCTCTGGGGACACCTGAGATTCTACAATGTCTTAACTTTTACCTGCGTACGACTTGTCTCTTTTTCTTCAAAATTCTGAAGCAATTATTGTAAGCCATCAAACATATATTATGTTATTTAGCTCCAATAAACTTTTACCGCCAAATCTCCTCCGGCAATCTGTGATAAGAGTTCTGTATCTTGCAACTGGGTAGCCATCTTCCATAGACGGGTCTAGAGTCACGGTTGGGCATATATGCAGCACTCCTTGAGCGTACATACAGAAGATTGCTCGGTCCTACCAGATGCTCTGAGTGGTTGTTGTTTAGACTTCTTTTTCCCCGAACCAGCGTTATGTATTGGCTTGTTCTTTTGGTGATCTTTCGATCTTTCAAGTTTTTTGCTGGGAAACCTTAGATGGCATGCTTTGTGCCACTTAGCATATGGTTCAGCAACAATTGCGCAGCACTTTCACATCCTCTTTCGTATAGTTTACATAGTTTACATATCTTACGATACGAGGTTTGACTTTAAATAGTATCTTTTGTCACAATTTTTTCAAAGGGTTAGAATTTCCAATATATTAATTTCTGAACAACACAAAGGTATATTTAGTCATTTTAATGAACATCCTAGACTAAAACTGAACAGAAAGACGGGTATTTACATGTTTGACGGATATACTGGACACCATCTTGGATTTTTCGAAAACTAGGTCCCTCAAGTCTTTCACCGTCATATATTGCTTTATAAACCGGTGCTCTTCACGGTCGACCCGACCTAAAATGTGATATACAATTGCAGTTCATTGGTGACCCAGTATGAGATGAAGTTTGAGATGTGACATAAAAAAGAGAAATAGAAAGTGTTGTTTTCTCTCGTGTAGGTAATTTGTTCCACAGTCTAGGTGCGGTAATGCGAAGTACGTTGTCACACTGTGTAACTATGGTTCATGAGGAATAGGACAACACCCTTGGGGTATCGGGAGTAGAAAGGAATAGCACCCTACCCGGGGGTGAAAAGAAAATAGAACCCACACGTAAGTGATATGACTAAAAGATTGCTGAATGCGAATTTGGATCACCAACGTTTTTTAGGAACACTGTCGTTGAAATAAATGCTGAGAATCACGATTTTCTCCAGTTTTCTTTCTACAGTTAGTCACGATACAGAAGAATCATTTGTTTGGAGTATCGTGCTCGAATCTATCCATAATTATAAACCTGTCTTCCTGATGAGCTTCAATAAGAGCCAGTTCTTCGTTCCCAAATCATCTAAAGTATCATCTGATGTTGAAAGTCCTTTGGGAATGGCATAATTCCTCAGAAATTGAAGAAAAATCAATGAAGTCTAATAGGCCCCTATCCAATGTAGTAATTGAATGAATGAATAATGTGAACGCTACGGCGGATTATTTTAACCATTATTGTCCCCCCGCTACTTACTAGGGGGTGGGGATGGGGGTGGGAGGAGGGGGGGGGGGCTTAGAAACACCGGTGTCCGTAATTCCGTAAGATTTTCTTGTCCGGACAATAACTCGTGAACGATTTAACCGATCAACTTCAAACTTGGGGTGTGCCTTGACATTGGCGAGAGGACGGTTGGGATTGTTTTCCAGCAATGTGCGTAATCTAATATGGCCGCCGTCAGCCATATTGGATTATAAGCAGTTGGATCTTGTCCGGTCAATAATTCGAGAAGGATTCAGACGATCTACTTCATACCTGGGGAGTACCTTGACATTGTTGAGAGGAGGATTGGGATTGTTTTTCAAGGACGTGCTTAATCCGATATGGCCACCATCGGCCATACTGGATTTCATTGGATTTTAAGCAGTTTGACCTGTCCGGACAATAACTGGAGTACGATTCAACTGATCTACTTCAAACTGGGGGAGTGCCTTAACATCGGTGAGAGGACGGTTTGGATTGTTTTTCAGCAATGTGCATAATCCAATATGGCCGCCGTCAGCCATATTGGATTATAAGCAGTTGGATCTTAGATTTTCTTGTCCGGACAATAACTCCTGAACGATTTAGCCGATCAACTTCAGACTTGGGGTGTACCTTGACATTGGTGAGAGGAGGATCAGGATTGTTTTTCAATGACGTGCTTACCATCAGCCATACTGGATTTCATTGGATTTTAAGCAGTTTGATCTTGTCCGGACAATAGCTGGAGTACGAGTCAACTGATCTACTTCAAACTTGGGGAGTCACTATACCTGATCCATTACCTGTACCTTACACAGACCACTACCTCATCTACACCTCAGTACCCTGCCAACATCAGTAATGTTACCATGCAGTGTCAACAGGCAAGTATATTGTTAATTTAGACCCAACAACTATGTTCCTATCCTACATGTATAAATTAGTTACATTATTATCAGTTATATCCTGCTATTCCACCACATCACTCTATACAAACCTGTCACCCTACAATATACAACTGTGTAGACATCTGCGTAACAATAAGTTACATATGTAACATGTACATATGTACCCACCATATCTCAGTACATATATGCCACATCACAATATTGATACATGTCGTATGTCACATCTTCCAAAGCGTACGTCTTCCACCGCGCTCAGTGCTCGCTTCTCGTAACGCGATTTTATCGTTCTTTTTTTTCCTGACCTTCATGATTCCTTATGATTGTTGTCACCCAACTGCATAACCCAATCTGACTACCATAATCACTCACATTGCTCTTTTATTGGACTGATCTTACTAAAAACAAATAAATGTAGTGTTCCCCGCACCAGCAGTACTACTTATAGTGTATAACTTGACTGTCAACACCTTAAAAATATTTAAATGCAACCTCTACCTCATCGTTGTGGGGTGCATCGCTCATCAGCGATATCTCCATTTTCAAATCATACTCTTCATCAATGATATGAGATATCATCGACAAAAAAAAAGTCGACCATAGAGGTCCATGGCCCCCGCAGCAGCAGCGCCAGTTATGGTGGATGTACTGGTGCTGCTAGCGGGGGACATGGACCTCTATGGTCGATTTTTCCATTAGATTTAGACGTCTTCACTACAGGGTTCTCAAATTGTACGATACAAACTGAACGATATCCAGATAGCAAACCTGCATTAGGTCAACGTTCATGGTTTCCCGCAAGCGCTGCATGCCCATTTCGTTTTGCCCATTGAATTAATAACGTCGAAAAGACATCGATCAAATTACGACTACTGCACCAGCGTTTGCATTCTAACACTGTGTATCTGTTCCGTACATACACTAGGATATAGTGAGTGACGATGGCTCCTCGGCCACCATAGGGATCCTATACAATGAGCCTCCTCTGTCCGATTCTCTCACCACTGTATAAAATATAGTACAATATGCATTGTTATCCGATCAAGATCAGGACAACGCTTCATTTTGTTGAGCAATAAAACTTGCGAATCGCTAAGGAATGTTCTTAACCTTTAACTCAACTCACTACAATTTATGAAACGGTGTTTGTTTGTGTCCACCGTACGGTCATAGTTTTGGTCGAAAGGCCATGAAACTTCGTCAGCACAGTATGAGGTCACTGAGGGTTGTCGGGCGCCTAATAGTGTATTTGCGGCTAATCGTGTAAACCAATTGCGCCTAATAACGTGTTGCGCCTAATCGTGTAGAAAATTTGCGCTTAATGGTGGAACGGCGCTTAATCGTGTACGAAATTTGCGCTTATTGGTGGAAATGCGCCTAATCGTGTACGGAAATTGCGCCTATTTGTGTAAATGCGCCTAATCGTGTAAGGAGGCTGCGTCTAATCATGCAACTGCTCCTAATCATATGAACCATCTTTCGCCTAATTTCGCGTTGCGCCTAATCGTGTACGGAAATTGCGCCTATTTGTGTAAATGCGCCTAATCGTGTAAGAAGGCTGCGTCTAATCATGCAACTGCTCGTAATCATATGAACCATCTTTCGCCTAATTTCGCGTTGCGCCTAATCGTGTAGAAAAATTGCTCCTAATTGTGGAAATGCGCCTATTCGTGTAGGAGATTTGCTCCTAAATGTGGAAATGCGCCAATTCATGTAAGAAATATGCGTCTAATCGTGGAAACGCGCTTATTCGTGAAAATTATTTTGCGCCTAATTATGCGTTGCGCCTAATCGTGTAGAAAATTTGCGTCTAACTGTGGAAATGCGCCTAATCCTGTATAGAGGCTGCGCCTAAACGTGCACAACGTGAAGACATAGAAGTGTTCGTAGAAGTGGCTGGTTAATTGTGTTGGAACTTCAAAATATAAACACTGAATAAAGGCCGATATTTCATGTAGTCTGTCGTGTTTTTCCGGCACTGGTGAAAAATGAATATCCATCGAGTAGGGATTGCTTTTCTAACACCGTAAATCTGTAGGAATTGTACCTCTGAGAACGATTTATACCAGGGATACATCGCTTTAGTTGTAATTCTCTTTAACACTATTCAAGAAATCAGAATATATCGTTGCCAAAGTTTGTCTGTGCCTTACAGCAAGATATCAGCATGATTTCAGTGAACTAAGAGCTTCGATTGCAGATGATAACATCTGAAGAGAATTTTATTTTGTATGAAGCCACTTCAGTGGTACAGTGAGCATAAATCAGGTCTTTGTCGCGGAGGTTGACTGTGCAGGAGGAAGGTGGCGTCATTATCAGTTCAGCAAGGCGGTCGTATAGGCAGGTGTGGGGCGTGATAAGGAGAACCAGTGGACTGAGGGGCATGGGAGCCAGGCATTGGCACCAGAGTAGTATGGGCTGACTGCGCAAGCGCGTCCAGCCCCACCAGCCAGGTTTGGGCAGGAGGCATTCCGTTGTTCTCATTGGTTGTTGATTGGATCAATCAGATCGCAAGATTATCCCCGGTCTAAAAATAGATCGCTGCAGCGCTATGAACATCAGTTCAGCACACATGTGTCACGATTGACGCCAAGCGTCTGAACACTTCAACGCTTCGGCGCTTCAAGTCCACTTCAGGCCCACTTTTCCTCCTCTGTTTCAGAGACCTGAGGTGTTGAGACGTCTAGACACCCTTCGACGCCCAGCGGCGAAAACGAATGAACGCTTCAAGTGCGGGTGACGAAAACCATTCAACCCTTAAAGGGTGGGCTATAGGGTGAGATGTCTCCCCTTAGTATACAGGTGGTGCTGCGATACAGTCGTCCTACGGGATATATGTCGAGTTGTTGCCCCTTAGCATACATTGTGGCGCTACAAGACATGACAGCTTATTATACGGGCTGATGACGTCACTTCCATGAGGGGAGTTCCTTCAAAATTTTCCAGGATGACGCCATCAGTTTGTGTAATCCACCCGCACAGGCGTGCAGTCACGTACACACACACACTGAAGACGTCACCGTATGACGTCACTGCCACCGTGAGCCCTGGGTCTCTTCTCCATAGAAAATTTGGCGGCAGTGACGTCTTCCGGAAGTCACGAGACCGGAAATCGCGACTGCGCAGGCGCGCCCACACTCAAGCACCCCAAAACTCCTAGGACAAATTAACATTTTCCTACTACTTGAGTTGTCTCCCTGTAATATACAGATGGTGCTGCGAGATATGACAGCTCATTATACAGGCTCTTGTGCGGGTCACCATTTGCAATGTTGACTGTTTCGACTTTTAATTAGTGGATTCAAATCTTCAAAATTGAAGTGCAGGATTTTCATCGGTCGGTGGAAAAAATTGGAAAAGTCGAAGTTGAGCATATCAAAGAACTATCTCTAAGGATCACAGAAACAGTGACGGACATCTCGTTCGCTTTCACTTAAACATACACAATGAGAAGATCCACTTCCCCATATCTACATTTTCATTACTTTGTATGGGATGAAATTGGCCGATTTCGAAAACATTTCATCGTGATAATTTCAACGATTTTACGTCCTTTTGCAGCATTAGCTCCGGAAATGCAATGAGGAATATAGAGCATGGTTTTAGAACAGATTATATCCGATATCCGTGAACTGTTCTTGTGGTTTAGTATCTTTTCACAAATACAGTCGAAAAACTTGAATCCGGGGTGGGCACAGCAATTCAATAAATAACTGTCTGGCTTGGAGTTATATTCTACCCGTCCATCATGATGTTCCAGTCTTCAAATCCGTATTCCTGATATATATATTAGGTCGTTTTCATGATTACACGAGTAGGCGTGTAAGCGCTAGATGTCTTCACGTTGTGCACGTTTATGCGCAGCCTCTATACACGATTAGGCGCATTTCCTCAGTTAGACGCAAATTTTCTACACTTTTAAGCGCAACGCATAATTAGGCGCAAAATGATTTCTACGAATAAGCGCGTTTCCACGATTAGACACATATTTCTTACATGAATAGGCGCATTTCCACAATTAGGAGCAAATCTCCTACACGAATAGGCGCATTTCCACAATTAAGAGCATTTTTTCTACACGATTAGGCACAACGCGGAATTAGGCGAAAGATGGTTCATATGATTAGGAGCAATTGCATGATTAAACGCAGCCTCCTTACACGATTAGTCGCATTTACACAAATAGCCGCAGATTCCGTACACGATTAGGCGCATTTCAACAATTAAGCGCAACTTTCGTACACGATTAAGGGCAGTTCCACCATTAAGCGCAAATTGTCTACACGATTAGGCGCAACACGTTATTAGGCGCAATTTGTTTACACGATTTGGCGCTGACACGATTAGGCGCAAATACACGATTAGCCCCCCCCCCCCCCACAACCGTTGTGGGGGGGGGGGATCTATACCGACCATGTTAAATGTTGGACTGGTGGTATCTAAGACTTATAACAGGCGGGAGGGGGGGGGGCGTGTAAGTACTTGGACGACGATATTACGCGAAGAGCTGGCGTCATCCTGGCTCCTACTTATTCCATTATGGAGTGCCCAAAATTTGGGGGAAGAGGGTCGGGAGAGGAAAATCTTCAATGCCAACCCAGCTGACGGCATGTTATCTCGGGATTTTGTGAGCAGCCGTGTAGAAGCCCCTAAATATCGCAATGTCATGTCAAGGGCCGATGCCAAGTTGACTTACACGATTCAATATCGTACTGTATGAGCCTGATCGCCATGACATGCCACTTTTGAATACGTTATCAATCCTAAGTTCAGTCTGCCCTTAAAATGACTGAGAACCCTCTGGATATAATGATGATAGACAAGATAATATACGCACGGTAATGGCTATTTGAAATTTGCATATGACCTCTGTGACGTCACGCGACAGCCAATCAGAAGCGAGTATTGTGTCACATGGGGTCATGTGTGGTGGTGGGTGGGTGGTGGGTTTAAGATGGCGGCTGTGGTGGTGGGTGGGTGGTGGGTTTAAGATGGCGGCTGTGGTGGTGGGTGGGTGGTGGGTTTAAGATGGCGGCTGTGGTGGTGGGTGGGTGGTGGGTTTAAGATGGCGGCTGTGGTGGTGGGTGGGTGGTGGGTTTAAGATGGCGGCTGTGGTGGTGGGTGGGTGGTGGGTTTAAGATGGCGGCTGATATTTGTTCCCCCGGGTAAAATTTAAGGGGTCTCAAGGTCATCTGGCGATCACGTGATCAAGGCATGTACTGACATGTTCTGGATTGCATCAGCATTAGCTGGGTGCCAAGTGTTGACCACTATAGGTCTGGCAACCTTTGACCTTTGTATTCCTCCGCGGTGATGCGGTCTGGCGGTGATGCGGTCGCGGAAGAAAGCTTCCGCGGAGGAAAAGTAGTCCCTAGACTACAAATACGCTGCATGGTCCGATTGGGGCGAGTGAGGCTCTTTTCAGTCATGTCATGGGTGTTTTCACAGAATAAATGCCATGCGGAGGATGGGTACTAGTATTTCGCTGACGTCCTAGTAATAAACATAATCTATAGGTGTTGTACCATGTTAATAGGACCAGTCTAGCATCTGTACCACCCTAGGGTCGAGTGTTTATTGTCCCGTGTATCTCCGCAAGAAAACAACAAACAAAATGGCGGCTCCAGGATGGTGTTGGGATGCCCTTTCCATATCACGGCGTCGACCGTAGCGCCATCTGCACACATTGACGCAAGGGAGACAACTCGTGTAGCCTAAGGGTATGAAAATAGCCGTGTTGGAGCTAGGGGAGTTACTACTGGTCCAATGGATGGGGCTTGCCCGGAGCGAATTGGTGAAATTTTTGAAAAAGTACTGTGACAGAAAT